>NJDC01003235.1:200431-212931 GCA_002245475.1 Calephelis virginiensis
GTTACTTCATGTAAGTCGAGTGGGTGTGCGGATAGTATCACCTGTATTTTTTTATGGCAACCCAAATTAGGTTCACCAACGCAGATTAAGAAATTCCGACTACATATCCGATGCTTAGCGACTATGATTTCGAAAATTGTAGTAGAGTCAATTTTCGCACACTTTACTAATATACATATATTATATGTACATACATACATACATATCTTCACGCCAAGTCCCTTACGGGGTAGGCAGAGAGTATCGAGTGCCAGACCTCACGATCCTGACAAACCTGTCTTGCTTCCTTCACATTCATAACCCTTTTCATACAAACACGCCGGTTTCGGAGACTCTTGACACCACCCTCGGATAATATCCGATTGATCTGATCGTGAAATGTCAGCCTTGGTCTCCCCGGGTACCTACATCCATCCACATTCGCATTGTATATCTGCTTTATCAATCTTTCATCTGTCATTCTTTCCACATGACCGAACCAGCGGAGCATGCCCTTTCGCATTTATATATTATATGTTTGAACTATAAAAAAATTGACAGCGCCTCCAACGGGTAATTAAAACAACTACATAACCCCATAGTTGTAGGTCTTCGTCACAAGAGAAATCCAATATCTTCCATTCTTTTAATTTATTCTTGTACTCATACAACTGACGTACGTATTTTTACACCAAGTCCGTTCCGCGGTAGGCAGTTTATGGGATGCCAAGTGACACGATACTAATAGAATTTCCAAGCTTCCATTCCTTACTCTTATCCTACAAACACACCGGTTTCGAATACTTCTAACACCACATTAAGTTAATGCCCAAGTGATTGGGTCGTGGAACGAACCTTTTATCTACTTGATGGATTAACTAACAATAAAATTATACAACAGTAGCATGATTCCTCTGTATAAAAATTGTGGATTGAAATTTCTAAACTTAATATTCCAAATATATTCATTTAAAAAGCAAATGATTGGTTATATATACAATTCCTAATGTTTAATAGACTGAAGCCGGTAGTGGCGTAGCAATAGTGTTGTGAAATTGTATCTATATAGTATGAGATATGTGCATATATATTTTATAGCTTATGGTTACGAATAAGTGACGTCATTGTCAGAAAGGAATTACAATTATATTTAACATTAATTAAACATTATTATTAACATTTAAAGGGCCCACTTGCAGATTTTTGGTTTTTAATTTAATATTGAGATCAACTGTCAAATATAAGGTTAATTCACTCTAGTTAGCTAACTAGTAGTTAAATACTTAATCCAGGACGTGCAAGTAGCCCTTAAGCGCCTTAAAATTTGCCACAAATTTTAACTATTAAATATTTTTCGTTTTCTCTAAAATATTCAATGAAGGTTGGATCTGAACCCAGCACCTAAACTTGTCGTACAGTCGCGTCGTCGATCTATCCGACACATAAACAGAACAGAATGCGATCTATCCAAAACTGACAAAATTACTCACAAACTTCAAAATCGTCTTGATGATATACGATTGTTGGTAGATGTCGGACACCAATCATTCAGTGCTGAACCCGAATAACAAAAATAGACAGAGGCACAACCGGGGCACCCACGTCTAGCTGAAGACACTTAAGTTTTACAATGTGATAGGTGGCAAGGTTATCATTGATCGGGCGTATATCTAATCCCGGGCAACGTTAACATTTCTGAATACTTTCTGATTATTACAATACAATAACTAACGGCTGAACTCAGAAACGTCAATTAACATTCAAAAATGTCGACTTAAGCTCGGTTCCTATAATCAACGAACTGTAATCCCTTAGTATAACCATTAGTAGTATGCCTAAACGTGACGAAGCGTTGATCATAGTTACACAAAATGTTTCGAGTTAACAATCGGTAACAAGAAAACGTCGTTAGCAATCTTACTAATCGTACAAAATACTACCATCCGTAATCAAAACGACTCGTTTCTTGAATATAGGAACCGGGCATTAATGATTGATTAAAAAGTTATTAACGTATCTCAATGCGGGCGTATATTAAATAATAATAAAAACCGATTTTAAGCTTAACATCAAATTATACTAAACTATTCAAAATTTAGGATCCATTTAGTAACGCTTTACATAACAAAATAACAATACCAACATTTTACGACCCGTTACTTATGATGTATAGTGAAAAGTTGTATTTAAGCGGTAAGAAAGGTTTTAACCCATTTAACGCTCGACGTTTATGCCTCAACAAGTTAAGGGTCATAACTTCCAGCATGTTACGTGTGTTATGACACAAGTAATAGGTCATACAGATAAAATGACGAGACAGTGCGTCGTCTGTACTCTTTATCGTATGTTCTACCGACCACAGCTAGGTAGTTTACACAATGAATGTACCGGATGAAGTTATCTTTAATAACAATGTATGTATGTATGTGTAGGTATTGGGTGTGAATAAAAAATCTTAATGTTTATTGTATAGTGCTTGTTTGTCTAAATGCCAATTATCAGAAAGGGGATAATGAAAAAACAGTTAAATATAGTTGCGAGTGTCGCATTCTGTGTTGTATGGTATGGGTAGGCGACACTTTTACACGTCCCTTAAGATTCCGGTCATAACATAGCAACGCTCCAGTAACATCTGTTGTCTATAGGTGACGGTTGATGAAACAAGTCTATATCATAAAAAAAAACTTCACATAATTATCCTCAGTTTTTAATTAATAATGAACCTTGTTTTTTAACCCATTTAACGCCGATTGTCAAGTAAGTGTCATGACTGCCAATATATTATGTATGCTAATATGACATAAGTTATTATTTATACAGGTAATTTGACGAGACAATTCGTCGTCTGTTTTTCGCGTTCTCTGCCAACTACATTAGTCTACTTTGCAGTTATGAAAGTGTAATACGAATGTGTTTTTATTGGTCTATTTTATAGTACATGATTTGAATTATTTTTTCTATTGCATATAACGTAAATCCATATTTAACGTATTCATGGCATCACTCCTGAAGGGGTGGACCAATTTTGCTATTTTCTTATGCTGATTATTGTCAGAATCAAGGATCATATAAAATTGCATGGAACAACAATATTTTATTTTTTTCCATATACAAAGTAATTTCAAGCGATATAAAGTTCGTCGGGTCTTCTAGTAATATAAAAATCATCAACACCGTGACTCTAGCACGACGGCAACCGGGAGAACAATTCGGGGTGAGTCAGTCAGTCAGTCAGTCATCGTACGTGGTAGTCTAGCTTTATATATTATAATATTTATCGTGCAGTGAACAGTTAGCCATAGTACTATAGTAATTTTAATTTCAAGATTCAAATGTCAGTTACAATTAACAAATTTAATGTCCATCGTATTTTTATTTTAGCACTTGCCCTGTGCTTGGGATAAACTTTTCTATAAATTTTAAAGAAAGAAAAAAAGAAATACAATGTCCATGTTTATTTCGGCGTCGGGTCGTGACGACCCCATCGCCTGCAGGTGGTTAACTAGTCTGTCTTCAGTTATAACTAGGAGCTAAAGTGTTGCGCAGCAGCTTGCTCGGAAAATAATACCGCCGCCCTAGCTATTCCTGTCGCTGTAATATCAGTCGGTCGGTTAGTCACTCAGTCAGTCTTCTCTATTATCGTGTTCCGTACTGGATTATAAAGTAGCAGATAGATTTGCACACGTGACCTAAAATTCTAGCTCCAATGAAGCGGCGCTCCACTAACGTTTATGATGTCATTTGTCTCTGACCATCAGGAGAGCTGTCTGTCATATCCTTCACTATCATTTATTACAAAATAAATGTTTGATAAAATACATAAATTTATGACAAATTTTATTTGTAAGGGCTGCTCCCAGCAAATGCCTTCACAGGTACTATTTAAAAACGATCAAATAAGCCCAAACTATTAGTGGTTCCTGAGGTCTTCCAAATCCTGTAAGAGCTGCTCCCAGCAGTAGGGTTCACGAGTACTATTTAAAAGAGATCAAATCAGCACAAACATGATAAGAGATTTTAGGAGCTCCTTAGGTCTTCCCATTCCATCAACAGATGAAGCTGCCATTTCACAATAATTTTGCACTGTCATCCGATTTACATATGCATGAAACAATTACATTTTCAATACTCCCAGGGCAAACATACATACATAGCAAGTTAAAAGTTTGTAAAAGATACATGTACGGGTTTTTGATGACTTGATTTCGATTTTGGCAGCATTACGTTGATGATTAGATTATAAATTTTCGAATCCAATGACAACACATTAGTGATATCTATAATAAAATCATCAAACTTTCCTCATTATTATAGGCGGAACGAGATTAGATTAAAATCTGCTAAGAAATGTTAATGTTATTAGTTTTTATTGACATTTTCTCACTTTAAATTTTTTATCACTTCGCAAAAATTTCACTTCATTACGAAATAGCTACATATTTCTAGTGAAACATAGGAAGTGTTGTATAATATTTAGATAAATAAATGATACCACATGACAAAGTTGTCGGAAAGATGCTTCCATAGATATGTAGGTGCTGATTACATTGACCGTTTAATTTTGTATTAGATCTCTAAGCTGAGATAACTTTTCGGCAGAAACCAGCCTAACTAGACTTGTGTTTTTTATGTGTTATGTTTTTTTTATGTGAGCGGGGTCAAACAAAGAAAATTAGCCAGGTTTTTAGCCGACTCCAAAAAGAAGAATCAATTCGTCAGTATGTACTAGCTGTTGCCCTCGTGGTTAATGGTCCGTCAGGAACACAGTTTTGGGATAAAAACTGTCCTATCTATTAATCCAACCTACCTATGTGTTTGACAAATTCCATGAAAATCGGTTCAGCAGTTTTTGCGTGAAGGAGTAACAAACAATTATGTAAACTTTCGTAATTATAATATTAACTGTTGCCCGCGTAATTAATGTTACCATAGGAACATTTTTGTGATGGAAATTGGTTCAGCAGTTTTTGTGTGAAGAAGTAACAAACATACAATCTTTAGTTTTATAATATTATAATAATAGGATTATTACTAGTTTGTTTGTAATGAAAAATTAAATAAGTAAATCGTATATTGGTGTTTCGTAGGAGTTTTGTTTATCGTGCTTAGGTCGTGAAATCGTTTAACTATCTCAGTGTTGCCAGTGACCAAGTGATCTGTCACCGTCAGTCTAATAAAGTGTGGGCGATTCGCGCCACTTGCAATCTCAAGGCTTCTGTGTTGCAACATGATAATTTTCTTACTAAATATTTAAGTGGTTAAAAGTGACTTGTCATTACAATTTCTTACATTAACATATTATATATATCAAAAGATTTATGTAACTACAAATATTTGATTACCAGATACGATCACAATTTTAATCAGAATGTGCTCAAATTTGTAACGATGATAAAATCTTTTAATAAAATTTATGTATGTGTATGACCAATTACGCAAGATTTTTAATATTTTAATTTTAGCACTTCCACCGTGCTAGGGATAAATGTTCTCATTTTTTTAAAGAAAGAAAAAAAATACTTCTGACAAGATTTGAAACTGCAATCTTGTTTTTTTTTTTTGCTGACATACGCTCTAACCTTTTGACCTACAGAGAAAAATGTTTTTAACTAATGAAGTTTATATTTTAAAATAACCAAAAGATAAATAACTTTTTTTAATCCGTTAAATCACAAAGGCTATAATTAGTTTTGTAAAAAAATGTGAAAGAAACGGTTTATAGCAACGAACAGCTGCAATACCAGAATTTGCATCTTTCAGTACTCTCAATAAGTAGGCTCTTTTCTTGTAAGTTTCTAAGTTGTAATACGAGGTAAAAAATATCTGGTATCGGACAGAAGACGGACCACCGTGTAAGTTCTTATCATGGAGTTGTATTTCCAAATGATAACAAAACCTGACCTAGTTAGTTTACTCTAATTACTTGCACAATTTTAACGTATCTATCTCAGGATTAGCTTACCTAGTCCAGATTCGTTTTTACTGTAGATTCTTAATTATCAGTGGTAAGTAGAAATTTTGTTAATGTAGCTGAACTAACTTGAAACCTTGATGATATTTCATGAGCGTCGCCATCTACCGGCTCCAAATGTGTTTTCAAACCACTTAGGAATCCATTGAAATAAACGTACAAAATTTCTTTCAAATCGGCCTAACCGTTTGTGAGTTTGATTTATTCTTATAATAGTGGAAGGCAAACAATCAGACGGATTTCCTGATGGTAAGAAATTCCCGCCGCCTAGAGACACCAAAGCTGGTAATGGTGCGCTGCCAACCTGAGGCCTGGATGTTAGGCCTCAAGCAAAAGTAAGTTTACCGGATACCTTACACGTTATGGCGGCAGGAATAGGTAAGGCGGTGGTACCAATCCGGGCGAGTCGCTGCGAAACTCTACCACCTAGTCAGAGTCACGGCGTTAGTGACGTTAAGCCTATGCTTGCCTATTACGAGCTGTCTGGCGGGAAGGCAGATGGTGTATTCTGCAAGGAGCGTAATACGGGGGAAAACAAACAAATGTACAAAAAAATATATTAATTACTAACTGCTACCTGCGACTTCGCCCGCGTTTTCACAGAAACCCGGTGTGCGATCGGGATTAAAAATAGCCTATATGTTAATCCAGGTCACAATCTATCTGTCTTCCAAATTTCAGACAAATCCGTTCAGCCATTCGAGCGTGAAAGAGTATCAAACATCCATACATCCATACTTACAAACTTTCGCATTTATAATATTAATAGGATAATAGGATGATTGTATATAATTGTTAATTTGGTGATTACGGACATAGTTAACTTTATTCTTATATCTGTTTGTTCTTAAACCGCTTTTGGATTATTTGATTGTGTGGATTTTGAATGGATTCCACATTGCTGCACATACCACTTTATATATTTTCGTGTACCTCCTCGTAAATTGCATGCCACTTTTTTGAAAATGCTGGGTTTTTGTATGAGATTAGAAGGCAAATAAGGCGGCTGATTCCCTGACGGTAATAAATACATGTTGCCTATAACAAAGATGGTATTTGCAGTACACTAACTTTTTTAGGCAAGTCTATAAGCAAGCAAGGTAAGCCTTTTGCTTGAGTAAGTTAACCAGCAACCACTCAGACTGAAATACAGTGGCGAGCACTGATGTTATGTGAAGTGCCACAAACTGCAAAACTAGCACGTAGTTTGTAGGTATAAATACGTTTTAATTTGCTAACTCTACAATTGTTTGGAAGATCTGCAGATTTATACAGATTTTCCAAGTAATACTATAATTGGTCGTATTCACCTTATTAGTTATGCTATTATCCCACCGGAAGATAACACAGAAGCTCGATATTTCGCTAAATACAAAACATATTTATTAAAGTTTGTTTCTGATAATCTGTTGACTCATAAAATACCAAGCACATGTAAAGTATAAAACATTTACACCGTTTAGTAAAACGTGTGATGTTGTTTTCGCACCTGGCAAGGCTGAATTGCGCACAATAGTGTGAAAATGATAATATTGGAACGTCTATTTAACCTACAAAGGAGTTTATGGCAACATTGACATGATAGATACACTAGCCGACCCGGCGAACGTTGTGTCGCTGGACATTAACAGCTACTAACAGTTTGTATGGAAAAAAATAAAGTATCGTTTTTCTTAAGTTTCCTGCAAATTTCCCAAGTTTTTCTATCCATAAGAACCTCTCTCTTGACAATAATTGAAACATAAATAAGAACTGGCGTAATTGTTCCGTCATTTTACTCGTGATGCGCTGAATAAGGAAAATAGCTATTCATTTTTATGTAGACGTCTGGTATTATGTATAAAAGACATTCTAGACGATTGTGACGCCTTTCAACAAGGGTAAATTTTACTACATATATACAAAAAGTGGTGTTAGTAACACTATTTATAACTCAAGGACTTATTTGAACTGACTTTTATCCTGTTCGATTGTGAGGAAACTGGGAAAAACAACATTTTATTTTTTTCCCATACTAACTGAACGGATGAAACAAAGTACGCCGTAGCAGCTATTATACTCGTTTATATAAAAGAAATTCGTTTTAGTCACACTATTTATAACTCAAAAACGACTGATCCGATTTTGCTAAAAATTGACGGGCAGGTAACTTAGAACCAGGAGATGGACATAAGATACTTTTTATTTCGTTCAACTGCGATAAAACCAGGAAAAACATTTTAATTTTTCCCATACAAGCTGTACAGGTGAAACGAAGTTCGCCAGAATAGCTAGTTAATACTATAAAATATATTCTTGATGATTTTATTTTTAAATAATTCTCATTTTCACAACCAGTCAATCGCACTGGCATCTATGGCCCAAAAAAAGACCCAAATGAAGATAGGAGACACGAACAAAACATTACTGACATCTGCTTTGTAACATCTGCGGCTATAGTGTGAACCAGTCGTCTGTGTTTTGCCGCTGTTGTTTTTTTAATTATTATTTTAAACTACAAAATAAGGTTTGTGTTTCCTCCGCTTAGCCTTGAATTTCGTATATCTTATCTAATTTTAACTTTTTAAATTAAGTTTAATTTTATTCAAATTATAATAATAGCTAGTAAGTCGACGTCTTTACCCGCTTATTAAGTTAATTTTCTCATGAGAATCAGTTGGGATGTTTAGATAAAAACCATCTTATCTTTTAGTTAGACCTAATCACAGATGATTACATAGTTTAATCAAAATCGATTCTCTATCTTCGGATATTGTCCTGAAGATACATTTTGACACGAAGCTTTTTTTTAAATTGAAGACTATATAAAGTTATCGATTATTTCTATTAATATTCTATTCAATTTATATTGGTATTTTGTATAAGTATTTATATGTTATGGTTGACTAAAACCCATGACATAAGCATATACTTTGCTTTCTCTCCGTCTTAATAATAAAGGTCCACCTTTATTAATAACGTAGGCGTAAAATTAAGATGATATTATAGTCTGTATCAGAATGTAATAAATATAATACGAGGTTGAACCTTGGTGTACTTTACTCCGTGTTTATAAATAAGATGGTTTGGGTTTGAAACAATCTGTGATATTATGTTCTAACGATGTTTTACGTAGCTTTGCATCTCTTATTACTGTTGGGGTTCTATTTTCGAAGTAACTCTGAAGGTTTTTTATATCATTGACGATAATTCCTTTGTATCTGGAAAAAAACTTACATATTATTTAGTTTCTCGCACGTGTCAGTGCTATTTCTAAAACAACTAATTTAAATAACAGTTAAATAATATTTATTACCAATAATGTCGATGTCAAGGTTGTATTTACGTAGGTTCATATACAGGTATGTCCTTTCCTTAAGTCAGAATAACTTCAGGTGCAAAGGAAATAAGTCAGGTTCTTCTCTGTGAGATTGTTTTAGTTGAGAAATTATTATTAGCGTATATTCTAGTTAGGACTCTTCAATAAAAATAACACCATAGATTTTATAAGTGCGTCGCTGTTCTGTGGCTAGGATGTTGGACCTTTTGTTCAAGTTTACCGGCTACCCTGCCCTCCGAACCGGAACATTATTGTTATTATGACGTCAGGATCTCAATAGGGAGAAACAATAAAAAAAATTGTGTTAGGTTAGGTTAGAGACACAAGACACCGCTTCAATCAGGATGGTGATAAAGATTACCAAGAAATCAGTTTCCCTAAAACTTTAAAGTGATTAATCGCCTCTGTGGTCTAGCGGTCCGAGTGTTGGACTTGACTGCATGAGGTCCCGGGTTCGAATCCCGGGTCGGCCAACAAAAAGAAAATTGGATTTTTCTAATGTTCTAATAAAAAAAATGTTGGTCGGGATTGGAATTGTGCCCGGTTGCCGATAGGCTTGCCACCTACATTGTGGGACTTAGTATCTCGGATAGTCGTGGGTGCCTTGGTTGTACCTCTGCCTACCTCTTCGGGGATATGGGCGTGAAGATACTTATTTTACTTTTTTTTTAAAGTGATTCTGTCACGAAAGTGGACATCCGTCACCTGATGGAGGAACGTCATGTCTTGTTTTAATTAGTAATATAAATAAATTATAATGCTTTCTAATAAAATTCTTGTATTTGTTTAATTCATTTGGAACTCGTTTTTTTTATTTTTTCTGTTTGTAGCAAAATTTATGGCTAATTATTATAATTAGCTTATATTTCAAGTTCATTATTATTTTATGGGCTGATTATAATTGGTTTGACTTTCATCCGACCATCGTTTCGCAGCTAGATACAATTTTAATATTTTTTAATTAATTTTAATCAATTTGTGGTTTGATTAATTATTTAAGCCACCGGAAATCTTTATGTAATCAAAATGAGGTTTCGTTATTTAAAAGAATTTAGGAATTTCTACCCAATAAACAACTTGTTTTTTTTTGAGACAAAACTGCCGATGGATCTAAAAATGGGTATGATATTTATTTATAGATACCGAAGATTATTAGTCATGGATTGTCAAAGTAAGGTTGAGAATCCTCAGTAGCTCATTGGTTAGAGCATTCGTCGGCTTGAGACGAAAGGTTACAGGTTCAAATCCTGCCTGGGGCGAATTTTTTTCTTTCTTTAAAATTTATAGAAAATTTATCCCAAGCACAGGGCAAGTGCTAAAATAAAAATAAGGTTGAGAAGTTTGAGCGTCTTACGTAACTTACGGCCACACTCACAGACATCAATTAGGTACCTTTAAATCAATCAGTCATTGAAGCCCGGTTCCTATAATCAACGACCCGTAATCCGTTTGTATAACTGTTCGCCCCTGTGGTGTAGCGGTCCAGCGTCAGACTTGACTTCTTGAGGTCCTGGGTCCGATTCCCGGGTCGGACAACAAAATAATTTGAAAATGTATATTTTCAATTTTCTTATAAAAATAATGTTGCCCGGGATTGGATATGTGCCCGGTTTGCGAAAGGCTTGCCATCTATCACATTGTGGGATTAAGTGTCTTCGACTAGTCTTGGATGCCCTGGTTGTGCCTCTGCCAACCCCTTCCGGGAGTTGAGCGTGAAGATCCTTTTTTTTGCTATAAAACTAACGAAGCGTTGGTCGTATAGTTACACAAAATGTTAAGAGTATGCAATCAATAATGAACTACCGTAGTTAGTTTTCGTATTATTCGTTTACAGAACAACCTTTCGTAAGCGAAACGACTCGTTTCATAAATATATATCATGAATATATACCGCAAAAAACATTGAATCTATCAATATCCACAATTTTGTCAATGTCGACTTAATGACCGATAAAAAGATAATTGACGCGCCTGAGTGCGACTGTTAAGCATTATCCAGACGGTTGTAATCAAGCCCCAATCTCGCCTTTCACAAAGGCGACCTTGCTGGAAACTTTGCAAAAAATCAAAATTTGGATTAAATCGACGTTCCACACGGATCACAGACCAATGTTTTATTCCGTGTGGAACCCCTATTACACAGCTGTCTCCACCAATGAAACAGGAACTTAATTAACGCTGACAAGGTTGTTAATGTCAACACACACAGCTGAAATATCATTGTAGAAAGTAGCATCTGTCAGGCTTCTACACGATCGCTTCAGTTTTTAACACTTGGATCTCGGGTAAACATACAAACATTTATAATTTGATGGAATATGGAAGGAAGAGATATCTGGCTGCAGGTCTTGCCTTGAAGCTAAGAGACGGCATTGCACGTCCTCTGCGACTGCCTCGCGTTTATTTAGGCTAGAATTAAGCATCTGGGGGGCACTTAGTGAATCCCCAAGGTCTTAGGCTGATCAATCCCAACAGCATTACACAGTTGATAGAAACTGTTGGCCTTGCGGTATTGATCGAAGCTTAACGAGTAAGAGTTGTGATCACAATAGATCTATTTAGGTTGCAGTGATCCTCGGGCTAGCTCTACACGATCTCTTAAATCTATATATTAATACGTGATGCCAAAACTTTGGACTCATTGTTACGAAAATTGCGCGAATGGAGGAGTATGAAATTTGGCACACTTATAGTTTATGTGTAGGAGAAGTGCAGAACGCTAATATTTTTCAATAATAATGCTTATAAAGTAAATTAAATCAACAAATAAAACATTACCCACACCATCATGCATTTGACACACACAAACAAATATGTTGATGATAACGATAAAAGATCACAGATGGCGCACTAAAAAGTTTGGAAACAAAGTAGTTGGTCTTGAGAAATGAAGGTGGCGTTCTTATCAACAAGATATTAAAATTTATTATGGAACTTCGACCAATTGGCGACCATTAGTAATAATAATAATGGAAGAAATACCATTTCACAAAAATAAATACATGTATTCATCAGACATGAGCACAATTATCTCATCAAAACTATAGTGTATTGTGATGCTATTTATGTCATTTGTCAACCTTCACGGTGCCTTTTGTTTAATATTTTGTCAAATTAATTAGTCTATTGTGATTGTGTTTGGCCATTAGTCAACGCTGTTATATTTGCAAATATTGTGTGTCTATTCTAGCTTTGTCTATGATGATATCATTTATTGCTTTGACATTTACC
>NJDC01003235.1:214145-229098 GCA_002245475.1 Calephelis virginiensis
TGCATTTGACACACACAAACAAATATATTGATGATGACGATAAAAGAACACAAATGGCGCACTAAAAAGTTTGGAAACAAAGTAGTTGGTCTTGAGAAATGAAGATGGCGTTCTTATCAACAAGATATTAAAATTTATTATGGTCGAATTTCGACCAATGGGCGACTACTAGTAATAATAATGGAAGAAATACCATTTCACAAAAATAAGTACATGTATTCATCAGACATGAGCACAATTATCTCATCAAAACTATTGTGTATTGTGATGCTATTTATGTCATTTGTCAACCTTCACGGTGCCTTTTGTTTAATATTTTGTCAAATTAATTGGTCTATTGTGATTGTGTTTGGCCATTAGTCAACGCTGTTATATTTGCAAATATTGTGTGTCTATTCTAGCTTTGTCTATGATGATATCATTTATTGCTTTGACATTTACCATAGAGTATCTAAATGGTTATTTGTAAACGATATATTGTTACCTTGCCGCTGCTCTTTGATATTTTGCATTTTAAACATGTCAATTTAGTCAGGATATAGTAACTTTAACATTGGCATGTTATGAATGAGGCATTGGCAATGTGAATGAAGTGGCCCTCATTCACATTGTTGGTGTTGCTAGTCGTGGACGCACTGGTTGTGCCTCAGCCTACATTTACGGAGATATGGGCGTAAAGATACTTTATAATAACTTTTGACGTTTTGGACAACGAATTTCAATAAACATCTGTAGAAATAATGCGAACAAACTAATCTGACATCGCTGAACGTGTTTTGTCTCTTTCTTTTGCTTGTGTTGGAAGAAGACAGCGATAACTTTAAAATTAATTTAGAAATGCGCTTCAGAAATACAAGCAATGTCAAAGGAAATGGTTTCAAAGCAATGCACACCACAGGAAAGTGTCTTTCTCTGTTAAATAGGTAATTTAATGCTATTATCGGGTTAATTATTGTAATAAGGTGAGATATAGGAAGTTTATAAAAATAACAAGCCAATTTTAAAGAAAGCCAACCGACTGGTCCAGTTTCCATTTAGTTTCACCGGCTTGTAAACATCGTGTTTTAATTCTTAATCGATGTTCTTCCGTGTGATTTTTATACGAGTATGTTGGTATGTTAGAATTTTTGTATTAATTATCTTAGCCTTTAATGATGTCGGATGATACTCGGCAAAGGACCATGAATATGGCATACCGGTTCCGGTTCGAATTTTGATGTTTTTTCAAGAACAGTATAAGCTTACAAGTAACCTTACTTGGTACAGGCGAAGCTGGAGTTTTCTAAACTACCACACTGACCCTCAGAAAGTTGGGGTTATTTTGTGATGACTAATCCATTTTGGTAGCATTCTGCGCATTTTGCTGGATAAAACTCTTAGAAGAAACTTATTCAGATTCAGATTTGTAGCGCACGAATATGTTAACATCTTTGGAGTCCAGCATCGTCGTCTACCATCAATAATTTTTGTTTCGCCTCTGTGGTCTAGCGGTTCAGGTGTTGGACTTGACTGCATGAGGTTCCGGGTTCGATCCCGGGTCAGGTAACAAAAAGAAAATTTGGGTTTTCCAATTTTGCTATTAAAAAAAAGTTTGCTCGGAATTGGATATGTGCTCGGTTGGCGATAGGCTTGCCACGTATAACATTGTGGGACTTAGAGTCTTCGGCTAGTCGTGGGTGCCCTGGTTGTGCCTACCTCGTAGGGGATATGGGCGTGAAGATACCTACTTACTTTTTACCTCCCGAAAGAACCACAAAATGACAATAATAATAAATATCACTTGACAATTTACTCAAATTGAATCTAACCCCAAAGTAAGCAAATTATATGCTTGTGTTATGGGTGTTAGTCAACGATACTAATATATAGAAATACTGAAATAGAAACGAAAAAAAAATAAACATTCAGACCTTAAAATGCAGACATCTAAATTACACATATTCCTGCTCGCGTCAGGATTTGAACCCGAGCCTCGCGGTTGGTCGGTGTAGTAAAGCGTGTACGCTAGCCACTCGACCAACGAGGCGGCGATCAAAGAAATAAAGAAAGTGGCATAGATACGAAATGACGCTACACCAGGCATATTACAATTTACCTAGACTGTTTGTTTCCCACAGGAGCAGCGGCCAATTGAGGAATACTCTGAGCCGCGCTCGGGAGCTATGCGAGAGATGGCGAAGTGGCGGAAGCACGCCATCGCCACCAGCGCCCCCGCCCGAAGACGAGGGTGGGGGGAGGCTGGCTCGCTGGTTCAGCGTGAGGAGAGGCTCCACGCACCAGTATGACATGCACACGCACGACACGGACAAGATGCCCAAGTTACCTGAGGTCTGTATTACTAGCAATTAAGATGGTTGACGAAATCCATAACAAACTAGTTTTGATTTGTGTTATGTAACTAACAATGAAAGTATTTTATACATAACATTAATACTAAACGTTAACTTAAATATACAGTATAATGGGTCTAGCTTATATCCAACAAGATAGATTTCTTCCAGCTGACCCGCGTTAAGAAAGACAGAAAGCAAAACAATCGTAGACTTACCAAGTCTATTTATTATTTTATAGCAATCAAATGCTGTACCTACACCATAGGTACAGCATTTGATTGCTATAAAATAATTAAAAAAAAAATACATATCATCAAAATAGAGATGTATACACAAGAATACAATAACTAACTAATATAAATAACTAGTGTTGCAAACTTTCGTAGTCGACGATTATTTCCCGCAAGCTGACCGTGGAAACGCCATCTTCTAGCATGCTAAATTGAATTTTCAGTGTTTTTTTAAACTAGCCGTTTTTAACAGATTACATAACACTATTAAAAAATCATGACTAATAATCACGCGAAGGTAATATGAGTATATTGACAGCTCTCTCCTCTAGACTTGAAGATATTATCAAATGAAACGACTTCCACAGAGCTGGCAGCACAGCAAACTGTTTTTTATACCTACATAAATATTCCTGTGTTGCTCTGGGTTTCCTGTGTGGACTGGACCATCTGCCCTCCTGCCAGCCAGCTCGTAAGCAGCTAGCAATAATTAAATAAGTCATTACCAACTAACCCCTTGTGATAGGTCACCGTGCTGCAACTCGGCCGGGTAGGGATCTTCCGCCTTACATATTCCTGTCGCCATAATGACAGTGTCATGTTCCGGTTCGGAAGGTAGGATAGGCGATAGACTTGCTCAATAAGCCTTATACCTTCGCAACAAGACAGCAACGCACTCGTCACGTTAATCATTTCTGTAGTAAAAAAAAAGTATCTTTACGCCCATATCCCCAAAGAATTAGGCAGAGGCACAACCAGGGCACCCACGACTAGCCAAAGACACTAAATCCCACACTATAATAGGTGGCAAGTCTATCGCCAACCGGATTCATACCCAATCCCAAGCAATGTTATTTTTATTAGAAAATTGAAAATTGAGATTTTCTAAATTTTTTTGGTTGCCCGACCCGGGGATCAAACCCGAGAACTCAAAAAGTGAAGTCCGACGCCGGACCGCTAAACCTCAGAGGTGACTAAAAAACTAAAGAGACTGAACTTAACTGAAAAGAGAAGACTGAAGGTTTCTTCAGTAAAAATCTAAATTTAATGCAACGGCATTTGACACGTCCACAAGTTAACGGCTACTTTTTGTCCCGGCTACTTGTTCCCTTGGGCTGGATAAATAACTTTAAGACGCAAGCATTAAAATAACGCGCCGACTCTCGGCCTTAATTTATGTACCTCAAACGTACATACATCTTGTAGGAAATTAATGACAAATGGTACGTTCGTATTTAGCTCTAACCAAGACGGCAAAACAAGCTGCAAATAGAATCGTATTAATAAGATTAACACATATTTCGAAACAGCATTGCCGCTAACGCAAGTATTTCAACCATTTGAAATGCAGCAAAAATAGCCAACGATTTATATGTCCAAGAGCATATGTCAAGCTTTTCCGACGTTTTGACGGAAAGGTTGCCTCAAATTTATTGGACCTGTTTGACGTTTGACAACTATATTACTTGGATGTCGGTGAATGGATACATGAATGTGGAAATGCTAGTAATAAATTAAAATGTGAATGTGTGAGGTATCAGATAAGAACAAGAAAATTATATAATGCTGGCAGTTTAACCGCGAGCGAGTTTCTTAAAAATTGTCTCTCCCCCCCCCCCATTCAAGTACTTAAAGGTTAGATTGTTGAAAAAAAAGTAGCCTTGTTTTTAACTCAGGTCTTCAACTATCTTGATATATATAAATTACGAGTCACGTTGTTTGTCCACGATGGACTGCTAAACTATATAACCGATTTCAATTAAACTTGCACACCGTGTGCAGTTTGATTCGACTTGAATGATAGGACAGCTTACATCTCAATTATTTATGAACAAAAATCCATCCGAGCGAAGCCGAAACAGGCAGCTAGTATGCATATAAAATTTCATCTAAATCTGTCTAGCAGCTTAGCCGCAAAAGCGTTATAAACGGACAGGCAGACTTTCGCTTTTATTTAAATAATTATTCCATTTTTTCATCACTGCAGTATTAGTTAAGTAAATTAATTAAGGAGGTATTAATAATTATGAGGCATTTCGCGTATTCAAACTGACCCCGCCAGTAAGGATTGTAACTGTCTTTCAAGTGCAGTGTTTGCAGAGAAGTGCGACTTAGATATATTAACAATAAAAGTGGATAAGCTTCTTCTAGCTAAGTCCATAACCAAAGTGGTTATGACTTCGATAATACTTTCCATCAGGTGCGATTCCTGTGCTGATCTACTATAGAAAAATATTTAAAAAAAACGTGAACAATTTACCGGCTGCTCTAAAATGCAAATATCGACAATTCAAATTATATCTCAATTGACAAGAACATACTCATCAAACGCTACATACAATCTTGTTCACACGTCAAACCTCCGTAATCTCCGTCCGAAAAGGAATATTACGAGTTTGATCTGTCTATGTTTCTAAACCTTAACATTTGAGGGGATGGACAGTTTTTAAATGCGATTTCTTTTGTTCAAAATATCTACTTATCAATTATAATTGAAGAGTATCTTCTCGCCCGTATGCCCGTAGAGGTAGGCAGGGGCACAACCAGGGCACGCACTAGCCGGAGACACTAACGGCCAATATTAATAATCTATCATAATCCAAAGCTTTTTATCCAAGATTGATGTGTGATTCATTTTAATGTTATCGCTTGCCAATAACGTATCTGTGGACAGGATAAATATGGCAATTAGCTATCTGGATTGCTTAAAATCCGTCTTTAGACATATATTGTTAACATTGGCCGTAAGACCACACTTTGATAGGTGGCAAGCCTATCGCCAATCCAGCACATATCCAGTCCTGAACAACGTTGTTTTTATTAAAAATTTGAAAGAATACATTTTCTTTTTTGTTGCCCGACCCGGGGATGGAACTAGGGACCTTGTAAAGGTCAAGTTCAACGCTGAACCGCTACACCATTGAGGCGATTTAGGAAGAGTTTACAAATTTGTTTCAATGTGCCCTTTATGACAATTGCTAAATGAAGAGTTGATAAAATGTTTTCCACCTGCTCACCATGACAACTTTAAAGATTCAACAAAATTTTCTCTATGCGTCTACTTTGACCTTGCGGCAAAATAAATTTTTGACACAAGCGAAATAGCATATTATCTCCTCGCCAAGTCCCATAGGGGTTAAGCAGAGAGTATCGAGTCACAAATGTCACGACCCTTGCAAACCTGGCAGGCTCCCTCCACATTCATTACTCTTTTCATATAAACACGTCTGTTTCGGAGGCTCTTGGTGTCAAGAACCCTCGGGGTTTTTTTACAACAGTAGTGATCGTGGAATTTCAACCAAGGTCTCCACGGGTACCTAACATCTATATACATTCAATGTCTGGGAGCCTGCCCTTTCTGATTTTACAACAACAGTTTCTTTCCCGGAACTCTCTGTTGCGAATATTGTCAGCGAGCGTAACATCAGGGATAGTAGCGCGATATAATAACGAGTAAATAAATAAATAAAAAATATCCCTGGACAAGTTACACAATTTGAATCTAACCCCAAAGTAAGCAAATTATAATATGCTTGTGTTATGTACGGATTCTAATACATAGAAATACTTAAATAGATACCCGAATAAATTTAATAAACACCCAGACCCGGAAATGCAGACATCTGAATGTTCATCACACAAATGCCAGCCCCCGTCGGGAATCGAACCCGAGCCTCGCGGTTGATCAGTGTAGTAAGGCGTGTACACTAGCAACTCGACCAATGAAGAATGGTAAGAAAATGGCAATATCCTGTTATACATTTTCTGTCGAGCTTTTGCTTAGCACACAAAATATTTTTAATTTGATTTATATTTATTTTGTCTTTTTATTTTTTCCTTTTCAGTTGTGATAAATTATTAATTCAAACAATATTGCATTTGTATTTGTAAAGGAAAATAAATACGTCATGAGCACTAATGGTGCTGATATTAATTACTAATGTAAAATGATTTGTCATGGGTCAGTGCCTCGTAATTACTCGACTCTACCATACATGTCCAAGTCACGGTGGTCTGCTTTTGTTTTATAGACCAGTTGTTCTAAAAGTGCTTCTTTATGTGCTATAGATAAATGCTGTGCTTAAAGTGATGTGTTTAAATATATTGTTGTGAAATGAAGTTCCAGAAAACGTATGTGATAAACGATAAGGACAACGTAAGTAATAAAGTGTTAAACTAACAATTACATAAATATAATTACAATTCACTTGGTAGTACTAATTTCTTTAGTACCTTTATATTTTTAACTGATATGAAAAAAGGAGAAGCTTACGTGTTCGAGTCCAATATTTTTTTATATTAATCGATTTTGCCAACATTTCTGAACCTATTTTAAAAAATATTTTTCATTTGAAAGAGCGTACTTCCAAAGCGCTCCACAATCCACAAAATTTGGATAATGATGAAATCCCAGGTACTCAAGAAAAACACTCATCTTTTAACATAAACGAATACTAATGAAGAAATCGAAATCGTTTTTTGCAGTTTCATTGGGATTAAATTGTTATGTCCACAATCGGATGTAAAGATAATATAATTTATTTATTATACATACTTATCACCTAAATTGACGCAAACCTCGCGTAATGGAAAGTATAAGAATATGTTTGTTTAGTATTTACAGCAAGTAACAGAAGTGGCGAAAATAGTCATTAGACTTACAACTTGTACTTGACTATACTAATAAAACTATATTTAAAAAGTGATATCTATAATATACTGCCATATGGACTCTGCACTAAGGTATAAGTATTTGGCTCTACATGATTACTTTTTATGTTCTAAACTTAATATTATTATTTTAACATTCGATACAAACCTCCATACCAAACTTAGCCGCCCCCGCTCTGCTAAATCGCATATAGTCTCTTATTACGCTCGAGTAAATTTCAATGATTAATATAATAATAATTATTTTAGTTGATAATTGAAATATTATTTTTTTGTAAAATAGAAGATGGATATTATGATTTAATATAATTATTATGGATATAACAGAGCAAGCTTATAATATAGTAACTTAAAATCTATGTAATACCTATATGAAAATAAGAGAACGTCGTAATAGTTACACTATTTATAACTCAAGAACGGCTGAACCGATTTGTCTGAATATTGATAGGGAGGTCGCTTTAAACTAGGAAAAGCAACATTTTAATTTTTCCCATACAAACTGAACGGGTGGAACAAGTTCGCCGGAGCAGCTAGTTTATTATATTTTTTACTAATATCACACTCGTAAGCTACTACTAGATGTTCCTTTATACGACGTAATCTAATAATGGTCGTTGACTTCGTGCTATGGTGATAATTTCTGGAATTAACAAACGTCATTCATTGGTCCGGCGGCCATCTTTAATTCTAAAGGAGCTCTACAATTAAACGTAAATGATTCATATTCGAACATGAATCATGGACGCCCAAGTGTCTCAACATACAGCCAAAGAGTATATAAATACTACGTAATAAGAAGCGGATCTTCCATAGATACCAAACCCGAATCTTGTATGAAGTTTGGCTTAAGTGACACAAGACACTTGACAGTAAGTATGGTGAAAAGGTATAACCCGTTTAATTTGAAAGTAAGTCTAAAGTTATTCAGATTTAAGGCAACTAGTGTCATATGATTTAGGTGAATAAAAAACATAGCAAACTTAACACTTTTATCTATACTTCTATTCTAATTAAAAAGAGGAAAGGTTTGATTTTTTTGTTTGTTTGAAGCGAATAGGCTCCGAAACTACTGGGCGGATTTAAAAAAATATTTTACCTTTAGAATGCTACATTATTCCTGAGTGACATAGGCTTTGTTTCATCAACATCAAGTAGAAACCAAGTTACGTGAAACTTCTAGTATTTATATAAATATTAATAGTATTAATATTAATAGTATTTTTATATAAATATAATATGTAGTATAATATTAATAGTATTTTTATATAAATGTTGGGCTAAACTACAGCTACGGACCATAACCACCTGATGTAGCATCCTTCTCAACAATCGCCTCTGCTAAACACATAATCTATTTAAACTAGTGATATAATGTATGATGTCCATTGCGCTGCCATAGTGCCATCATGTTTACGGTTTTTTTGCGTCAGTGTATTTTTAGAGTGACGGCATGTGTAACGTGTTGTTCGCACTGTTCGAGAGTGATTTTGAGTTATCCCTATATATTTTAGGGATTTCCTCGCCATGTTCTGTGTTAGACTGTTGAGTGATAAGGCCGAATATTCAGTGGTGGGATTTGACGTAAGTCACGTGGTTCACACGAGGTGATTCTATTCGTGGATGAAAACATGATCCGCTGTTTAGTTTAACATGAAATGACGTTACTGTTGAGGACTACCGGTTTAGATATTCGGGGATTGTTTTTGGGGAGAGTGTTTTGTTAAAACGTTGCAAAGTAAAGTCCTCGTCCAATAAGTGGTTTTGTACTATAAGTTGGTAAACCTTCATTGATTTGTGAATCGTCCTCAATGTTGATGACGTCATTGGGACGAGCTGTCAGAGCCATGAATGAAAACAGAATATGTACCAGTAATGACGTCAATGCAGTGCTGTCAGTTTAGATCTTCTGTTTTTAGATCAAATAATGTTTTATAAATATTTACTGAGTAACTAAAAAAGACAATTTTTCCTATCCCAAGAAGTGACTTTGTATTATGTTACTAACCCACTTTATATAACCGAACATTAACAGCTATTAACTGTTTCTATGGGAAACATTAAAGTATTATTTTTCTATATTCCCTGCATTTTTCTCGGCTTCTCGCGTCATTAAAACATCTTCTTAATATCTAATACATAAAATAAATTAGCAAAAGTAGTCCATTCATGCATAATGCCAAACCAACCAAAGAAAATCGGAATCATTTTTAAATATATAAACATTGCCAACATAATTAAAACCTTTTTAATATGTTAATTGTCAAAGATATTTTGACGTCATATTGAGGCAAGGCAGTCGGGCTAGTATGCTGTATATTTGTATACTATGATAGTTTAGTCATTTACGTATATTTCCTATTTACGTATATTTACTATTTACGTACATTTGTATAATTTATAGTTTAGTCATTTACGCTTGCTAAAACAAGAGACAGTGGTGTCTATTCTACAAAGCAATAATTTATTTGTTTATTTTATTAAATTTACTTCAGGTGTAGTTATCTTTTTCCAATGAAATAAAAAGGAAAAAGATGACACATTTTCGACACGTTATGAGTTTGCAACTTTACAAAGTGCAAACTCGGCCACATATGGAGTACTGTTCTCAACTATGGGCAGGGGCCTTTTGATCACGTCCCGTGTAGAGCGTCTCGAGTTGTAAATGATCCGGAAATCACAAATCGGTTACATTCTTTGGCGTTGGGTAGAGATGGCGAGTATCTCAATATTTTCTACGTTATGTGCCACGGGGAATGCTCTGAGGGGTTGTTTGGTTTGATTCCTGCTGCTGAATTTCACCTTCCGCCATCGCGTCAGAGGTAAAGGTCATGCCCATCTTCTTTTTGTGTGACCTTTTGTATTATCGTATCATCGTATACACAATACCTTTTTTGGACCAATAACCAAGGTCAGTATTTCCAAGCGGACTTAGGGACCTTCAAGAAAAGACCGTACTCATTCCTTAAATGTCCGCATCACATCTGTGACACTCCTGGTGATATGAGTGTCCGTAGGCGAAGATAATCACTTTCCATAGGTGACCCGCTTGCTCGTTCATGGAC
Source organism: Calephelis virginiensis (assembly GCA_002245475.1). Taxonomy (NCBI): domain Eukaryota; kingdom Metazoa; phylum Arthropoda; class Insecta; order Lepidoptera; family Riodinidae; genus Calephelis; species Calephelis virginiensis. The sequence continues at coordinate 224,445 of NJDC01003235.1, forward strand.
ATGTCAACTTGAGACGTTTTCAAACGACGTTTTCGGATGAATAAATTAAAATTCAGCAGAAATTTGACTAACTAATCTGACAGCACTAAACGTGTTTTGTCTTTTTTTAATTACTATCGTTGAAAAAAGATAGCGATCACATAAAATTAGTTTAGTGAGTGCGCAAGGAAATTGCCACCATTGTGCAGTTAGTCCGATTTTAAGTGTACATAAATAAAAGAACTGGGATTGTATGTCGGTTTATAAATTTGTGAACTGCTTCAATTTTGATAAGTCTTGGGCAAACTGTCAGTCGGGACATTATTCTGTTAGGTGGTTGTATTTGTATACAATGTGACCAACTTATCTGTTTAATAAACTGTGTCGCTAGTGTGCCTTTAATGTTCTTGATTGGTAATTTTGCCCAGAAAATAGCAATACTTGTAACATAATAATTAAAAAATGTGTATAGTAGTGAGAGTTTTTTCCGGCGCCCATACTTCAGATCATATATTAAGGCCCCATACTTAGTCAGCCAGAAGAGCCAATCAGCGCACTCCCCCGTTCCATGATTACTATGAAATATTGCGCTCTGAAGTAAATGTGTTAAGCGCCAAATCATTATTTTTGACATTATAAAAGTAATTTGAAAAAGAATATAAAAACTGAAACAGTTGTCTTTTAGGTATACTACTTATCTATGTTTATGTTAAATCTGGTGTGGATATTTTCACAATTGAAGTAGACAGACGGGTTTTGCTTTCAAAAAAGGGTTAATTTTTAATTTTTTTCTATCGAGCAAAGTGAAATGAATCGTGTTTTGGAAACACTAGTCTAATAAAGCATATTAATGTTAATCTTGTGTATTTTTGTCGCCAAGATCCATAATTGCTTTGTATGAAAAAAACAGTATATTGCTGACGTATTTTAGCATACATGGCCTCTTAAAAAGTTTTACGTAATAACGATTTAGTTTCGATTTCTTCTTTCTCTCTTTTTTGCACGTTAACTTTTGCCATAAGTCAAGTTAATATTTGCATCTAGGTACCCAATTTAACAAAATCAGCCTAAATTATTTAATATTGGTGCTCATTCGCCAAAGAAAGTCATGTCTGGGTCTTGAGTAAAGCGTTTGTCTTCTTACTCAATCTCAATTAGTGATATTTGGCGGGAACGAGAAAATACACGATGCGCTAATTTTTTCATGATTGTTTTATTTGTGTAACTCACCAAAATTGTACAAAGTGCGACCAAAATTGACTATTTTCACTTGATATAAACACGAAATTCGATACTTACAAAAAATCTACGTTCATCTCCTTTCTTGATGGCACTACAACTAAACTTCCGATTTCGACCACTGATCAAATAAGTTGGTGGAAGTATACAATGATTATATTGCATTTTGCGCGTGCTAAACTAAGAGATAATGTTCTGATGGTCCAGTTTCGTGGGCACTTCGGCGAAGTGACGTGATCACAGAGCTATTCGCTTTAAATGCATTTACGACCAATTTATATGCATTGGGAAATTCAAACGCGTGAGAGCGTAAAGCGTGATAACTGTAAACAAACGATTTATTTATACTTACTCCTGCTATATCGTCTTTCATTTGTTAATATAATTGCATGCAGATTTGAAGAGTCTTAAATTCTGTCAAACGTCTAATTTATGTCTGATAAAGATCTGGAGTTGTTAAAGTTGGGATAAATATAAATCTTACATGTTTTACACAATTTGTGTATACTTTTAAAATGAAAATAGCTGAACCGACAGACGTTGTCCTGTCCTATCTATATTGTATTTTTTCTTTCATACAAACCTTCTCCTGACAAGAAATAACACATTAAAAAATTGAATTAGGAAAATTGATCCATATTCATAATTTTAAATGAAGTAACACTTGTTTTGTTTTACGTGTTACTTGCAATTTACTATTATGTAAATAACCTACCGGTTTCGGTTTTTAGAACATCACCAGGGCTAAAACTTAAACTTCATGTGTATATTGATGATACTGTAAAAAGTGAAACCGTTACGTACTAAATAGCCTCGTCTATACAATAATAAATTATAAGCGATAAGTACAATAGTACAAGTGTTTCTTCATTTGGAATTGAATATTTAAAGTTTTACCAAGCGTTGACGATGGAAAATATCAAATATAAAATTGACACATCTGTCCACGCGTGATACGATGACCATGGGAAACTTCCTTTCATTTTTATGAAGAATAATAGAAGCATTTAAAGTGTAAGCCACGTGCTTTCTGTTTTCTTTCTATTGCTAAGTCTGGTAATCCACTCATTAAATATCTTTGTCCAAGATTTTATCAAATTTTTTTTGACAGATGCCCAGTCCACTCGTTCAATAACAAGTCAGTACTACTTTGTCCAAGATTTCTTTATATTTTGAAATTAAAATGTCAGCTTTAAATAAACACCTTTAATTTTTAAGTACATTTCAGCAACTTTAAACACCTTTATTTTTAAGCTTTCCAACAGGACACTAAAGACATTGTGTACTGCAGTCCTCGGTGTTGATTATGTATCTCAGTTGCCAACTCAAAATGGAAAAGTGTACATCAAATGACGTCAATTGTGTTTGCTATCTCTATTGTATTTCTGTTGGTCACTGGAGATATCAAATATAAAACACGTCATTTGACAGCTATTTGATGTACACTTTTCCATTTTAGTTGACATTTGAGATACATGATCAGCCCCCAGACGCTGGAGTATATAAGCTTTAGCGTGAACAAGTTCAGTGGCTAACTTAGGCCGATATCACATTGCTAATTAGTGTTGTAAATTGTAACACTTACCGTCCCCCATCTTATATCCAGCCGTAACTTCGCAAGACTCGACCATTATAATCATCTTTCTTACTTCTGAAATACAAATAGATTTTTTCATATAAAGACAGTAGCTTCAAGGATTACTCTTATAATAGAAAATTGACAAAATTCAAATAAATCAAAAAATTAATATATCAATAAATCAATGCCACTTTACGTTGTATTTTTATAACTCAAGAACGGGCTCAGCTATCCAAACCAAATGTTTAGGCTTTGTTCGGACTATTTAGTAGATGGTTTATGTGAAGTGTGCATAAAATTGGGGGAACGTTTCTTAATTTATCACATTTGGCGGAGCGTTTTGTTAATGGGTATTTTTCTGTCAAATTTAAATTTTTTTCAGATGGGGATTGTGCTGTCATATTGAAACTTTTTTCAGTTGTTTTTTCTTTTTTGTTTTGTTGTGTTATATCATTCATGCGATCATATACGTAGCGAAGCACGTACCGGGCCGCTAGTATAATATAATGTCTTATTTTTTTCCGTTGTAATAAAGGAAAATGATTAACATAAACTTTGTTGAAGTTATTAGAATTATTATGGATAGAAACTCGTTTGATAACAGCGATAAGAATTTAAACGCCTAATATTACGAAATACTAGTATGTATTAAGAATTCATTGAAAATAAGCTACGTAACAGTTTATTAAAATATTTAGGTGGAACTGGTGTTTGAATTAATGATATAAGTTATTTATATACCACTAGATATTGCCCGCGACTACGCCTGCGTATTATGCCTGCTGTCTCTACATACGAAAATAAAATAAATAAACAAAATGAATAAATATCGCTGGATAAGTTACACAAATTGAACCAAACCCCAAAGTAAGCAAATTATATGCTTGTGTTATGGCTGTTAGTCAACGATACTAATACATATAAATACGTAAATAGATACCAGAATATATTTAATAAACACCCAGATCCGGCAAATGCAGACATCTAAATGTTCATCACACAAATGCCTGCCCCTGTCGGGAATCGAACCCAAACCTCCCGGTTGATCGGTGTAGTTAGGCGTGTACGCTAGCCACTCGACCAACGAGGCGGTCAAATGATATTATCCATTGCTATGTGAAAGAGAGGCAAACACACGCATTTATAATATTATTATGTATTGAAAACTCAACAATTCCATAAAACAGGCTAATCAGATGGTTTTTATTTTTGTATTTTTCAATTTAAGTTGAAATTAAATCCGATCATAAATAATATAAAATCTTTAAGTTTATTCAAGCGCTAGTCGTCAATGAATTAGTAATTATGTGAATTTAATTGGTTACGAAAGCTTAATTGATGGCTCGTTATTACATAAATCTTTTATATAATTTAATTGTGATTAATTTAACAAATAAATATGACAAATAAAGATATATAAATAAACGTTTTACATTGCTCGATACTACTTGTCTTATAGTTTTTGAAAACTATATATTTTATTGTTATGTAAATTTCTCCACCGGCTTTTGTTTTTTTATGTGATAAGATACAAGCACACGGCTCTTTTAATGGCAAGAGACAAGCGTGGATCATAGATGTTGTTGGTGCGTATCTGTCTTATGGCCAATTGTGCAAGTTATTTGTTTAATTCTTTTATTATTGTATTTTACAGTTTATTTACTATCTTAATAAGCGTCTGTTGTTCTAATTCATCACCTTAACAAATTAATTGTGCTAAAGTCGTTTTATTGCCTAATTAAGGAGGCGCTTAATGCAAATTCGCCTTTAACGTCACGCTTTTCCTAATTTTCAGCATTAAACGCACGGATGGTCTTCAAATTGCGTCATATACACTCGAGTTTCTAAATTAATCGC
>NJDC01003236.1:5813-20705 GCA_002245475.1 Calephelis virginiensis
GCTAAATTCAAAATTTTAAAATATAAGCGACAAAAGTATTTGAGAATAATTACTTTTCTATGTATTTCCTGTATATGGTACCGTGTATAATAACTGTAAGCGTAATTGATTTTAAAAAAGGCAATTTCACTGAATTTATTTTTCGCATAAGTAACGTACTAACGCATACTAATGTAAGGAATTCTCATTGATGTACAACCCAACCCAAACTTGAAACCTCTCATATTACCTTAGAAACTTTAAACATTGCATGTGCATTTCAATCAAAACCTACCTAGAAACGTCTGGCCAAGAGGAAAAGTCACCCGCATCTACCCAGGCAACGAAGACGAAGTACGAGTCGTAGACGTCACCACCGGCAATGGGCACATACTACGGAGGCCTACGAAGAAGATCGTCGTGCTCCCAGTGGAATTCGCAGGATGCGACGGCGGGAGAAATGTGCACGACGACCAAAGACAATGTAGCATATGACCAGAGACAAGTAGACGGTATCGGCGGGAGTGACCCAATCCGAAGGATGGCACGCGGTGGTACCTTACAGATACTTCGAGTCTATGTAAATATTGATATCTTAGTGATTTTATTTTAAGTAAATAACGAAGTTTTGTATATTATTATGAGCTTATATACTCTGTTTTGATCTATATGGTTAATCTAACTTAGAAAATGATGTTTTACAATAGGTTTTAGATTGTTTTATAGCGTTTTGAATTGATTTTAAAACAGGCAATTTCACTGAATTTATTTTTCGCATAAGTAACGTACTAACGCATACTAATGTAAGGAAATCTCATTGATGTACAACCCAACCCAAGCTTGAAACCTCTCATATTACCTTAGAAACTTTAAACATTGCATGTGCATTTCAATCAAAATTGAAGCTTAAAACAATTTTTTAGAAGCTCAAATAGCGCTGAGCGTTTATATTTCAGTTAAATAATGTGACTTAATGATATTAAATGTTGTTTTTTTTCACTACTGGTTTTGACGTAAACTCTTTGTTTAGATAAGATGACATTGAAACAAAATTGTAACAGGTTTTTATCCCAATTTTAAAAAAGGAGGGAGTTATAAGTCCGATTTCTAATTTATGTATTATAATTATTATTATAATTTTTTTATGTATAATGGTACTTTCAAATTGATGCGGGAAATTGATCTTGGATATTCTGCATATTTAAATGAAAAAGTAATAAAGCAGACTTAAAATAGACAAATTAGAGTACTTTTAATATTCCGAAAATGTTCATTGGCTCTACGCGATGTATAGCTAACAGCTGAGAGCTAAGTATTTCGAGTCCCAGCTGAAACATCGTTGACTAATTAGACAAAACGTTACATATACTAATCATATTCTCCGTCTACTCTGAACCGATTTCAAAAATATTTTGGAAAATTTTACTTTTGAGGTGTTCTCACTTCCACCAAGTCTGATGATGGAATCCCAAGAAAATAGAAGTAAATGCCTAATTTTTGTGTACGTAGATGATTTACTTATCGATATAATATCCGTTTTTTTGCAGTTTTACTGCGTTACACTTACAAATAAAGTGGACATGAGTGCATATTATTCAAATGATTATTTTCGACGTTATTTCTTTTTATAAGTATAACTATTAGGTACGTCTTTTTATAATTATGAGATTTACATATGTCTTTTTTATAAATATTAGTTATCTAATAAATAAAATTCTCGTGTCACGGGGTTTGAACTTGAACTCCTCCGAAACGGCTTGACCGATTCTCACGAAATTTTGTGAGCATATTGAGTAGGTCTGAGAATCAGCCAACATCTGTTTTTCATCCCCCTAAATGTTAAGGGTTTTGTTAAAAACAATTTTTTTTTGCTTTTATTTTTTTATGATACAGCATCACCATCATCTTTCATCACCAACCCCTATTTTTTAATAGTCATTTTAGTAATTTAATCATTTTTTATCCCGGGTCGATAACTGATCAATCGTCATTTAATTATTTATATTGCAAAACAACGTTTGCCGGATCAGCTAGTATGTTTATAAAAAGAACAATGAATGTGCTATTCAAACCGATAAAAAAAAGCTCACGTAGGTAGCTGTCCTTCCGAACCATGCAATCGAGCCATGTATCCATAAGGAAAATCGTTATTCAATGTGTTTGCAAGAAATAACGTGTATTTCGGTCTGAGAAGGAAAATAAGGAGTTAATTACAAAAATAAACTGTACTTTTTACGATGCATATTTTATTACTTACTAGCTGTTCCGGCGCACTTCGTTCCACCCGTTCAGTATGGGAAACAATAAAGTATTGTTTTTCCCATTTTCCCTGCAACTATCCCGGTTTTTTTTCATCTTATAAACCTTCTCCTGAATATAACTAACACAATAAAAAAAGAATTAGCCAAATCGGTTCAGTCGTTCGGAAGTTATGCGCTTACCAACACATTTAGCAATTCATTTTTATATTATAGATTGCACATAATTTCATGAGTTAGTTTTAATTTCAAAATCTATTTTACAACAATTAAAAATTGCTTCAAATAAATGAATATACTATCCCCGAATAGGCAGGAAAAGTTCTAAGACTTTTCCTGCCTCTTCTTCCTCTTCCAAGTCTCACGATGTGATAGATGACAAACCTATTACCGATCGGACACTTATTTAATACCAGAATACGTTGCTTTTATAAGAAAGTTGAAAAAACCCGAGTTGAACCCAGTACTTAATTAAGTCCAACACTGTACTATTATGGTCTACAGACACCATAGATGTTACAGGTACATCGCTGCTCTGAGGCCGGGATGGAAGGCCTATTGTTACCCTACCCTACCCTCCAGGTCAGAACATGACGGAGTCATTATGTCAGCAGGAATAGATAAGGCGGTTGATCCCTACTCGAGTAAGGTGCTGCTTAGTACCAGGGTTCTTGTTGGTTAACCTATATTATAACTTGTGGTCGATTCTTACGAGCTGCCTGGTAGAGAAGCAGATGGTATATTCTACTCAGCACATCCGGACCAACATGGGGAAATCATGTCTGACTGTCCGGCTGTCTGCATGTCTGCATGTCATAGATACTTTATTCTCTACTTGACTATTTTACAATCCTATTAATATTATAAATGCGAAAGTTTGTAAGTATGGATGTATGGATGTTTGTTACTCTTTCACGCTCGAATGCTGAACGGATTTGTCTGAAATTTGGAAGATAGATAGATTGTGACCTGGATTAATATATAGGCTATTTTTAATCCCGATCGCACACCGGGTTTCTGTGAAAACGCGGGCGAAGCCGCAGGTAGCAGCTAGTTTAGATATATCTACGTTACTATTCAGACTACACAGTTGAAACTTAGTATTCTGTGAAGTGCTTGAAGGTTTTATTCAAAAAAATAATAATAATTAAGCAATGGTATTCCCCATGTATGCATGTTACAGTAATTTTTTTTCCACTAAACCTACATAATGTGCAGGTTGTGTAAGTGTAGATAGGCCTTTAAAAATATATTAGAGTTTTTAAAACCACTTGGTCTCCAAGTCAATCGTTAGAAATATAGTCTTTTTCAAAATGCAAAAAAAATGTTTTTACTTCTGAAACAAGGGAGTGAAAATACTAAAAAAATTATTTGTGCTGTGCTTATATTTTCTAAATACTGATCGTTTGGAAAAAATCGCTTATTAGCGATAAAACCGCAACTTGTATCAATTTACTCAATAGTGTAATAATTGTAGTAGGTAATTTCGATATTGTTTTGTTGTACAAAAGAAGTATTTTCGTGCCCATTTACCCAAAGAGGTAGCCAGAGGCACAACCTAGGCACTTGCAACTAGCCAAAGGCTCTAAGTCAATGTGATAGGTGGCAAGCCTATTGCCTACCGGGCACATATCCATCCCGGTCAAGGTTATTTTTATTAGAAAAAGGAAAATACATGTTTTTTATTTTTATATGTTAACCGACCCAGGGATCAAACCCGGGACCTCAAGAAGTCAAGTCTGACGCCGAATCGTTAGACCACAGAGGCGATATTTTTTTGTTTAATTTTGCAAAATATTAAAAATAATGTAACTGAAAATATAAAAAAAATAATTAATTTTTTTTTTGATGGAAATTTATACATTTTGCGTTATGTCGCCAAATATTACTTTGGAAACCTCAGTTTTTGATTCTACATGATTGGTACATGTTTGCTACTAATTAAACGTTCAAGAGCGAGCCCGATTTGCACTTAACTACTTTATTAAGTTTATTGAAGTACTGTTACCGCCACTTTGCATTAATTACTAAAAAAACCCATTCTTATTCACTGCTATCGTGAACTGACAATGGGTATGAAGCATATTAAATAGTATTTTAGCACTGATTTAGGGTTTAGCATGTCGATGATAAAACAGTATGTTGCACACTTGACCTTTGTAAATTAAAACATGTAATATAATAAGAAAAAACAATACATAATATGTTATAATATTTTTAACAAAATGGCTGATAACCGTAAGCGAACAGGAAAAGTATCAATTAGGAGTATTAACATCAAAGGTGGGACGAGAATTCCATTTGATTTTCCAACTAGTAATTGTTGTTACTAGTTGGAAAATAACATAACCTAGTTAGGAGCAACTACCACTTGCAACTGAACTACGTACTGAGCTGAGCATCTCAGCCCACTGTTCCAATTCCAAAGTTCAAGTATTTTTCATGAACTTCGCAAGTGTATCTGGTTCTGAGGCCGGTTTTTTTAAATTAATATAGCCCTGTACATGATCATGAAATCTGATGACACTGAAAATTTTGAATAAATTTCCAATTCAAAATTGACTATAATATACCGTTTAGTCTCATTACAAATACAATCAGTGCAACTGCTAAAAACAACTTCAATTTCTATACTACGTCTCATATAGATAAATATAAAAATATGCATTAGTAAGTAGAACTCAAAACCTACTACAGGTCGGAGCTTGTAAAAACTTGTATGAGTCATCCCATTAAATCACCACCGATTTCTTTTTTTTTTTTAATTCGTCAAGTCGAATTTGATCGGAGGGTCGAATTTGATGACTCTTTTTTAATTGACTAAGTATCCGCTAAACAATAAAAATAATAGCTTCAAATTAAGCACATCCTGTTTTTGAAGCTGATTATAAATAAGTGCAGTAATGGATAGATTGACTTATTTTAAGACTAATAGTGCTTATTTTGACAGTGTTTTGACACTCTTTGTAGGAACTGTTTTTAAGATTTGAGTTCCAATGAACGCTTTCGGTCACATGATGAAAGTCACTATAACTCCAAACTGTTCAATCTGCGATACCAGAGAAGATGTGTACCACGCTTTAGTGGAGTGTAGCCGGGTCGGGGCTGCGAGGAGCAGAATGGAGTCGGCGGCGGGTGTAGCACTCAGGGAACTAGGTTCTGTGAATGCCATACTCGCTAAGCCGAACTCATTAATATGTTTGTGTCTATTTAATTTATTTGAGGTACTAACAAAAATTAGAAGTAACGAAAGTTAAGAATAGTTTTCAATATTTAAATTTTTTAGATTAGGTTTTTTTTGTGTTATGTTTTTTTATATCATACTTACTGTTTTTTTAGTTTAAGATATTATGCATAAGGCTGGCATAGTCGTTTCACGACCAAAGCCTCTAAATAAAGAATAAAAAAAGATTTGAGTTAATAAAGCTCTAAATAAATTGATTTTCTAGTAGGCAGAAAAAGTTTTATAAATAATAGCGAAATCTACTTTTACATGAATGATACCAAATTTAACTACTTAATTATAAAAATAGCATTGTTTACTTGTGTCATACAAGGTTGAATACACAATGGTGTATAAAATCTCAATAAACAAGGAAGATAATTAAATTAATTAGTTATTAATATCCTATAATAATGTTATTATATAGTAGTATTGTATTAAATTATAGTTTTAAAGTTAGAAGTATTATATCATAGTTATCATCTCTGTGGTCTAGGCTGGCGTCGGAATTGACTTCTTGAGGTCCCGGGTTTGATCCCTGAGTCGGGCAACAAAAAAAATAAATGAGTATTTTCAATTTTCTACTAAAAATAACTTTGCCTAGGATTGGATATGTGCCTGGTTGGCGATAAGCTTGCTACCTTTCACATTGTGAGACTCAGCGTCTTCGGCTAGTCGTGGGTGCCTTGGTTGTGCCTCTGCCTACCACTTCAGGGACATGGGCGTGAAGATACTTTACTTTTAGTAACTTTTTCAGCATAGGTTTAGCAAAGCGATTCTAACGCGTTCAGAACCATTTCATCATACTATAATTATAATGGAACGCATTTATAGAACAATATTTAAGATTTATTTACGTAATACAAAATATATATATATATTTATCAACGATCACGAACAAGCTGCATTCCACAGCAAGAAGTCAAGGAGTTCGCACATTTTAATCATGCGAGTGATTATTTTATTTAGTGTTTTTCTTACATATCTCGTAAATGTTTGTGGAAGTAAGTTTTTTGTTATCTATCTTATTATTATTTACTCGATTTGCTATATTTAATATTCTCTTAAATAATGTCGATGTTTCCTTAAAGAGCCGGTTATTCTTGTAGTTTTTTTAAGGTAACCGGAAACATGTTAAAAGATCATTTGTATTTTTAACCACTGATAATTATACTCTGGTCTTGTAATCAAATATCAAGCATCATATTATAAAACTTATCAGCAACTTTTAAACACTTTTAAAACAAAAGTTACTCATATTGTTATTCTATTACTACTTAAGCTTTGATGTCCTTAAAAGGTGACATTATTCATAGCGTTGTTTGTACAGATTCGTCTAGATACTGCTATACATTTTTTTTCTCTAAATAGCCCCTGTAATCTAAATAAACATACCTAAGAGCTAAGGGATTTGGATTGGTCTGCGTCAGTTGCGAACTTAATACCAAAATGTGTTCAAACGTTTTATAATATAATAGTAACAAATACCGCTTTATCTTACCACCTATTCTTTTATCTTTTTTTTGGCATACGCTGGCGAAAAGTTATCAGATGTTAAGTACAACCAAGCTTTTTAATCTACGCTTTATTATTCTACAAGTTATGAATTTACAGTCTTTTAATGTGATTAGTCTACTGATACTAAGAGACAACCTTGGATTAGAGACACCATAGATGTTACAGACGTCACTTTTTGCGGCCGGCATCTTAGGCCAACTGTGGAAGTTTACCGTTATACGTAAAGCTGTGAATCCCTATCTGAGCAAGTTGGTGAAGAGTACTCTACCACCAGTGATCTTGTTGGTACTGACCAAAGACCTATATTTTAACCAGTGCTCGCCTCTTACGAGTCGCCTGGCAGAGAGGCAGATGCTGATGTAAGTACCTTTAGCGATACTGCGATGTTACCTGGGAACATGGGAGTGTTCGTGCCAAGATGAGCAAAGCGAATCGCAAGGGCACTTCCTAACTACATTTTTTCTCTATGTTTAGTTTTAACTTTGAACCCTCATAACTTTCGTTCGGATTATATCAAAATATAAAATTTTCAGGATATACGTTCTATAAAAGACTTATTTAAAGTATGATGTTTTAACTAGACACTAAACAGTTCTTATACTTTAGACGTAGTTGACATTTAAAAACTGCGGATATCATCACTTATGTAATAATAATCATCTAAATTTGTATAGAACTTCCTACAGTACTGGAAAGTTGAAATTCGGTAAATAAGCTAATATTAGTACATAAATGAAAATGTTTAAAACTTGGACCTTCAATGCGCCCGAGACATAAATTAGGGAATAAACAAGTAAAACAATTTACAACTCAAACAAACAATTACGCTTGACCGTTTTGTTACTCCAACAATTATGGTAACATTATACAACGAATATATATTTTATCCTAGGGCCCATGTAAAGGTAGCGAGTTGGATTAAGCTGTAAACTTTATTAATTTGAGATTGTAGAATTAGATTTTGTCTATTTAGTTTGACTTTGTATGCCATCTGATACTTTTTTGACAGAGCCATATGCACTCGTCTAGGCAATGTTTTATGTGAATGTTTTTTGATTTGATATGTGTTGATTAACGATAAAGCCAGTGAAGACCCATAATCTCCCTAGATTAGTGATAAAAGTATGGTTCTTCATTTTGGGAATGCGAGTCATATGAATTCGCCTGGGCAATATTACACATAAATGTGTTGACACTCTTTTATTATATTACATTGCCAGAAGTTTAGTAAAATTACAAACTTATCTGTTGAGATACGAAATATAAATAAGTATGTTATCTTTTAAGTTGGACCAAATTATAGATAGTTACGAAATGTGATCGAAACTAATTATTGATTTTGAAGCTTATCCCCAAATAAAGACAGATTAATCTGTGGTCTAGCGTTCCGGGTGTTGGACTTGTCTGCATGAGTTCCCGGGTTCGAATCCCAGGTCGGCCAACAAAAAGAAAATTGGATTTTTCCAATTTTCTAATAAAAAAATGTTGGTCGGGATTGGAAATGTGCCCAGTTGGCGATAGGCTTGCCACCTATCACATTGTGGGACTTAGTGTCTTCGGCTAGTCGTGGTTGTGCCTCTGCCTACATCTTCGGGGATATGGGCGTGAAAATACTTTTTTTTTCATCTGAGAAACAGGTAAAATAGGTACTCTAAGTAATACGCCTTGCTTATGCAGTATGCTATACCTATTATGCAGTATGCTGTTCCAATGCTATGACCTTAAGCCTCCTGTGTTAATAGGTTTACTGAGTTTCCTGTTCTCAACACCGGAACACAACTATTTTATTGACAGCATAGAAAGGCAAACAAGTCAACAAAAATCGTTATGACAAGCAAGACACTTTGACTGTAGACAAATATGTCTTGTATGACAACAAGGGCGTTGCCAACCCGTGGCCGGGAAATAGCTACCTAATCCTCCAAACCGGAACACATCAACGATAAGAATTGACATTAACATGGACAAGCCGGTGGTACCAATCCGAGCGGGTCGCCGAGAAATTCTACCACCTAGTCAGATGTTACGGTGCTACTGACATTAAGCCTGTGGTCGCCTTTTACGAGCTACCGGGCAGGAAGGCATATGGTTTATTCTGCAAAGGAACCCTGACCTACATGGTTGTCTGTTACCTAAATATGTTCGTCTTCCCTAACTAATAATGGGATCCACAGGTAATATTTTGTAACAAACAGAGTTCAAAAGCCTTTTAGACCTTTTAGCAACCTTGCAAAAAAAGGTTGTACAAAACAACTTAAAAAGATATTGGTTAATTTAAATAATCATAAATGAACCGATTAATTTTAATCTTACGACTGTACTTAAAGATTCTGGATGTTAACAATATTCAAAATGGCAGCCAGTGGACACCATTTTAAGGAAAACAAGTCGACAAACTCTGACAAGTGGGGCTTAGCATTTCAAAATCATTGCCATGGTCTCAGAATCCTATTAATATTATAAATGCGAAAGTTTGTAAGTATGGATGTATGGATGTTTGTTACTCTTTCACGCTCGAATGGCTGAACGGATTTGTCTGAAATTTGGAAGACAGATAGATTGTGACCTGGATTAACATATAGGCTATTTTTAATACCGATCGCACACCGGGTTTCTGTGAAAACGCGGGCGAAGCCGCAGGTAGCAGCTAGTAAAAAATATGAACAACCTTCACCTTTCGTTTAATGTGTGAAACGTATTCTATTTTAAATCTGATTTAAAATTATACTGCAGGTAGGATATATAAATAATCCTGGCTAGAATACTCTTCTTTTCATTAAATATTTTGTGATGAATAATGAGTGTTGGTACGAGCTTCTTTGCAATAGCCAAGCAGCATGTGAAAGGCGAGTGTAGTCTTACCATCACTAACGCCATGACTTCTGACTAGGTGGTAGAGTTTGGATTGCCCAGATTGACATCAGCGCCTTATCTATTCCTGCCGCCACAACGCCAGTGCTTTCCGCTGACGTAATCAGTTTCGGAGGGTTGGGAGCCGGTGAATTTACTTTTGCTAGTCCTAACATCCCGGCTTCAGGTTGGCAACGTACCATTACCACCTTTGGTGTCTCTAGGCGGTGTGAATTTCTTACCATCTACTACTTGATCCTCCAAACCGGAACACGTTAACCACAAGAATAATAATTGACGTTAATAAGAATAAGGCGGTGGTACCAATCCAGACGAGTCGCTGTGAAACTACCACCTACCTACCACCTAGTCAAATGTCACGGTGTTAGTGACGGTAGGCCTATGCTCGCCTTTAACGAGCTACCTGGCAGGAAGGCAGATGGTCTATTCTCCAAAGGAGCCTGAACCAACGCGTGGAAAAAACATTTGGTCACGAAATTTTTCCTATGGATATCTTTTATTACATGTATTGAGCACAGTCTAAAAATTAGAACACCTATTTTGGAATTACTATATATACTTGAACACATAAAGTAATTGACAACTAAAATCCAAATAAATAAGTCATAAGTATTAAAAACGAAAGTGCTTCGGAAATTTGAGTTTTTAAGAAATGTTCATAAATATGTGACTTAACTATGGGGAGGAATCAGACTTTCGAAGAGTATTCCATAGCCGAGCAGTTATGGTAAATGTATGGTAAAGGTAAAACAAATGAGATAACGACTTTATAGTAAAAATTCAGGATAAGATGTAGTATCTCCTCCTACACTATTATGTATCTTCAATTATTTTTAGTTAACTGTTTAGGATTTTTGTAATTATTTAAACTGCTGTCTATGACTTTGATGCTGTCCAGTTTGTATTTAAACCGAGTTCAAAAAAACGAGGAGGCTCTCAATTCGGCCGGTATATTATTTTTTTAACATGGACACATTATTAATAGGAACACGTTTTTTTATAACATGCTTGTTACAGATACATGTAAGGACTGTGTGGAATATAAAAAATGTCCGAAGGCTTACGACTTAGCGGTAAACCAAAAAAACGAAAGAACAGAAGCACTCTTCAAGGAAGCGTTTTGTGGTTTTTCTGAAAATAATGCCGAAAAGAAAATTGCAAAGGTAAGGTCGATTAAAATTGAACTTCTTCGGACAAATTCGTTTTAGCCGGTAAACTTATCTTATTTTATTCAGTTCTAAATCTAAACACGACAATGGCGAGTACTAAGGATATGACAGTAGGATTAAACAAGGAGTTGGACTATGCACCTAATTATACTAGTTTAACTAGATTCTATACTTCTTATCGTCGGTGCTTGGTGGAATTCCATTCTTGATGCAATTTATTTAGAAACACTTGTACTTTCCACACTATATTTTATAATTTTTCTATTTTAATGGTGTAGCCAACCGGTTTAGCTATACAAGCATCATCAGGACTAAAAATGAAAAATAATAAAATATATTGTGGAAAGTACAAATGTTTCTAAATAAACTAGTTGAACTGTAGAATAAACCAATTCACTAGACACAGTGTAAAACAAAGTCGATTTCCGCTATTTGTCCCTATATATGCTTAGGCCTTTAAAATTAAACAAAGGATTTTGATGCGACTTTTAAATAGATAGCGTGACTGAAGAGAAAGGTTTATATTAGTAATAGCATAGAAGTTTGTCCACCCGTTGGGAACTGGGACAATCTGCTAAATTATAACATTAATACGGATTAGTAAGTTAAATTAACACGGCAAAATAGATTTAACTTGCATTTTATAAGGCTATTAAGCCGGGTCTTAGGAAAGCCCAGGACAACTTTAGCACCTATAACATCGATGGTGTCTATAGTCCAAGGTTAGCTGAACAGACAGCAGAGTCGTGTCAGTTTTGCTGTCTTATCTTATAAAAATAGCATGCGGTGGGGTCGTCACATTTCTACAGCTAAAATAGTTTTTATGTAAAGAAAATGCGCTTTCAGGTATGTTGTTCGCATTTCGGAGAACCAACAGGTGATTTAGACTCAATAGAATCCCATCCTAATGTAGGACTGCTACCAGATTTGTGTGGGGACATCACCGGATATCGTATCATTGGTGGAAGAGTTGCTACGCTGTACGAGTTCCCATGGATGGCTCTGATCTCTTATAAAGGACGTATGTTATTATTATTTTTGTTAGTTTAATGTTTATTTACACAATGTTTTCTCGAATATGTAACAATATTTCAGCTCCAATCTCAACTCGGGACTTGGAATACGTACTTGAAAACGTACACAATAATTAATTTCTTTCTTTCTTTTTTTAGGTTTTGGCCTTCACGTTAGTATTTTGCCATTAGTCAAGTAGAAATTTGCATCAAATTTTATATCAATTTTAATCAATTATGATTATTCATCAGTCATAAGTCATCAGTAAGTCATTTCAGGGTCTTAGGTAAAGCGGTGGCCTCATTTCTCAAGTTCATATAATGAGATTTGGCGGCAACGAGGAAATACACGATACGCTTATTTCTTCATAATTATTTCATTTGTGCACTTTCGCTAAACAAAATTGTACAAAATGCCACTAAAATTAACTAATTTCGCTCAATATCAACACGAAATTCAATAATTATGCAAAACTTACATACATACATACATATCTTCACGCCAAGTCCCTTACGGGTTAGGCAGAGAGTATCGAGTGCCAGACCTCACGATCCTGACAAACCTGTCTTGCTTCCTTCACATTTATAACACTTTTCATACAAACACGCCGGTTTCGGAGACTCTTGACACCACCCTCGGATAATATCCGATTGATCTGATCGTGAAATGTCAGCCTTGTAAACCTTCGACCATATTTTCACATGTCACATATTCAAATGCCAGAATTTCATTTGACCTTATTTTTATTTGTCCAAATATTTTGTTGACCATTATATACTTGTGACATAATATTCTTCGCCCTAAAATTAGTCTTCATAATGATACGAGTGCCATACGTATTGTTATCCATTTTATTGATTGCAATAATATTCAAGAGAATACATAAACGCCTTACAAAACATTATATTTGCATTAAGTAAAATGTAAATTGTAATAAATATATCACAGTACGATAATGTATTTCTAGTAAATAGGTATATGACAGTATGATTACATATTATAGTTGTTTTTATTTATAATACCTATTTATTTAGTACCTCTTTATACGAGTCGCTTCCGTTCAAATTTAACCAAACGAACCTAACCAAACCAAACCATACCTTAAACGAATTTATGTTCGTTTTCTAGAAGTTATTTTGATGGTAAATGATGTTTTGGCTTCTGATAATACAGCTTACAATCATACTAGGAAATGATATTATTGAAATAGACTTTATGGGAAAGGAAAAAAAAGTAGCTAGCACGTGACTTATATAGCAAACAATGAGTATGATATATGAAATTATGAGAAACGATATTATGTCGGTTGACAATTATAGCAGATGATATTATGGCAAATGAAATCTGGCAAGTGGGTGTAACAGACGCTGGGTTAATGAAGTTTTGCGGAGTTTTAAAAGTGCTATAATTTGTTTCTTAAAACCAAAAAGTTAAAAACAAACAGATATACAATGCGAATGTGGATGGGTGTAGGTACCCGGGAAGATCAAGGTTGACATTTCACGATCAGATCATTCGGATTTTATCCGAGGGTGTCAAGAGTCTCCGAAACCGGCGTATATATATGAAAATGGTAATTAATGAATGTGAAGGAAGCCAGACAAGTTTGTCAGGATTGTGAGGTCTGGCACTCAATACTCTCTGCCTACCTCGTAAGGGACTTGGCGTGAAGATACGTATGCATGATTTTTATAACTATTTAAGTTAAATAAACAAAATATCCAGGCTCAATTTCGAGCACTAATTTGAAAATATGTAATGTATGATATACATACATTACATATATAAATATAAAACATACATATTCTGAATTGCAATAACTCTGAATTGAAGTGGTTATTCCCAAACATGTCTTATAACTTATATTACTTTGTTATCAGGTTACGGAGTAACTTTTCGATGTGCTGGAAGTATCATCAACTCCCGATACATATTGACTGCGTCACATTGTGTCCAATACCAGGATATTGCTGGAGTAAGAGTCGGAGAATACGACATTAGATACGCCACTGACTGTCAGGGGGAGGGCAGGTTTTTCACTTGTGAATCTTTCATACAGGTAAGAATATTTATTCTACTCGACGCTGACAAGAGTTAGGCGTAAATGATAGACCTTAGACCTTGACCTCAGACACCTTATATTAAGTTATTAATAAAAGATGCTCCTTACCTTACCAGATGGAAAGTAAAGAATAGGGTGATGGTGAAATTACACTAAACCAAGAAGTGTCTGTTTACTATTTCTTTGAAGGTGCTTAAATGTCAATGTTGTGTTGACGCTGAAACACCTATTGTGGCAAAAAAATACATTCCTTTGCCGTTCGAATAATTAAAGTGGAAGTAAACCATTTGGTTCATGTGCAAGGCGTATCCACCAAGTACGAGTGATAATTTGTATGTCTTCATTCATGGTTAAGAAATAGAGTGGAATAAAAATAAAATAAATAAAATAAAACTTTATTTGAAACGGTACAAACTTACAAATGATAGCAGTACGATAGCAACCGCAATAGTCATACGACTGTGTCGCAGTTACTAACGCCCATCTCCAGGAACAGGTAGATATTTATACATAATATATGATGCATTCACATTACGTTTCCTTAAGTACAATATTAGAATAAAAACAAATAATAAATTATGTGTGTGTGTGTGTGTGTGTGTGTGTGTGTGTGTGTGTGTGTGTGTGTATGTATGTATAAGATCATGTACGTTCATTATTAAATGCGTGTGTTAAAACTAAGTGATTAAACATATGTGTGTGAAAATATTTTCAAAAAGAAACATTCAATACTCTCCAAAGTACAAACTGTAGAAAATCCAGACTAGTAACTCTAAGCCGATTGTCAAACTCATATTT
>NJDC01003236.1:20713-32066 GCA_002245475.1 Calephelis virginiensis
AGTATTTCTATGTATTAGAATCCTTAACTGACACCCATAACACAAGCATATAATTTGCTTATTTTAAATAAAAGCAATAAAAGAGTTAGATTCTATTTGTGTGACTTGTCCAATTGAAAAAAAAATGCAATCATGTGTAATATTTTCTTCGGTGTTAAATCAACGCAATTTCCTTTGGTCGCATCAAGCGTAAATGGATAGACCAGTTTTGGTAATTATTTTATTGTTGTATCAATTATTGTTACGAGTGAACCTTCATGAAAAAGAAATCAATATTCATGGTAACAATAGGACAACGTATGTGGGGTCAGTAAGCTACAATACAACCAAGTAGCACTATCACATCGTTTCTTCAAGTCCGTATCCTCAAAGAGGTAGCCAGAAGTGCAGAAAAAGCACTCATGGTTAGCCAAAGTTATTTATTCCCACGATGAGACTGGGGGCAAATATTTCGCCAACTACTGATTAAACACTTATCTGATCCCGGATAAAGTTTTTGTAACAAAATTGCATCCAGCCATCGCTCAACTATTAAACCATAGAGGCGATAACTATGTCTACAGTAACATCCTATTAATATTATAAATGCGAAAGTTTGTAAGTATGGATGTATGGATGTTTGTTACTCTTTCACGCTCGAATGGCTGAACGGATTTGTCTGAAATTTGGAAGACAGATAGATTGTGACCTGGATTAACATATAGGCTATTTTTAATCCCGATCGCACACCGGGTTTCTGTGAAAACGCGGGCGAAGCCGCAGGTAGCAGCTAGTCAAAAATATTTCTACAAAGAAATAAATAAAAGTGTTTATGTAAAAATGTGAAAAACATGTTTAAGAATAATACAAACTTAAAACGATTTATGCTGTTCTCATCACATAAATGGGCTTTTTTTATTTTTATTGTAAGTATTGGAAGGCAAAGAAGCAGATGGATTTCTTGATGGTAAGAAATTCACGCCGCCTACAGACACCATAGGTGGTAATGGTACGATGCCAACCTGAGGCCGGGATGTTAGACCTCGAGCTAAAGTAAATTTACCGAAACGGAACATGTCAACAAGCACTAGCGTTACATCATATCATAGGAGCCCGGGACAACAAGGGGAAAAAATTATATGACTAATACATTCTTCGTTTATTTGGTGATGTGGAAGGAATGGCAAATGAAAGATTATGATTAAGAAACACATATACCTAAATACAATGCCAATGCTGATAGAAGGTTATAGCTACCCAGGGAGACCTAAGTCGACATTCGATGTTATCTAAGGGTGTTGTGAAAAGAAGCCAGTGTGTAAATAAGAAAAGAGTACCACTAACATTTTTTATGTGAGAGATCCGCAAAAAATCACACGACTCTCCTTATGGTAAGAGATAACCCTGGCCTGTAGATACCATAAATGTTAAAGGTGGTCTTGTTGGTAATGACCTATGTTTTAACCAACGCTAGCCTCTTACGAGTCTGGCAGAGAGACAGATAGTCTGTTCTACTAAGCGGACCTGGACCAACACATGTAAACTTTTTAATCGTTTATTTAATGAGGACAACATAAATCATTTTAAATTTGTATTATTCTTAGTCTAAAGTGATGTGAAATCTCGAATTCGAATCTCGGGTCGGGCAACACAAAGAAAATTGGATTTTCTAATAAAAAAAAATGTTGCTCGGGATAGGATATGTGCCCGGTTGGCGATAGGCTTGCCACCTATCACATTATGGGACTTAGTATCTTCGGCTAGTCGTGGGTACCCTGGTTGTGCCTCAGCCTACCTCTTCGGGGATATGGGCGTGAAGATACTGAAACAAAATCGGTTCAAGGACAAATGTCGGCAACCAATTTGATAGATTTTAATGTGTGTTTGTGTGTGTGTTTTTGTTTATGTACATATAAAAATCTTGACTCATGAAAATGTATAAAACACTACTATAATCCAATTTCAATTTCCATATTTTACAATGTACGTCTTTAGGTATAATAGTTTGTGTACGTGTGTGTGTATGAGCACGTCTGTGTGCGAATTGTTAGGGAGTGTGCAACAATTACGTGAGGCCATAAAGGTAACACTTATCTAACCTTTTTTTATTAAGATATAGCCAACCGTACACAACAATATTAATGATTTCAGTGCCATGTGTATCCTTTAGTAGATCCACTGTATTGGAAATTTAGGGCTTGGCGCTGAGTGTGTTAAGCAAGTTTTGTGAACTGTAAAGCTTGGATTCTTGAGACTTAGGTACTTAAAAAAGACTTATATGAAGCAATCTCTTATTAAGAAAAAAAAGTAACTTCATGCCCATATCCCTGAAGAGGTAGGCAGAGGCACAACAAGGGCACCCACGACTAGCCGAAGACACTAAGTCTAATAATGTGATAAGTGGCAAGCCTATCGCTAACAGGGCACATGTCTAATCCCGAGCAAAGTTTTTATTTTTTTTAGAAAATTGGAAAAACCCAATTTTCTTTTTGTTGCCCAACCCGAGATTCGAAACTGGGACCTCATGCAGTCAAGTCCAACAACTGAACCGCTAGACTGGTCTATAGGCGATCCCTTATTACGTTTGTTAACAGGTAGAAATCTAAACACATATCTCTACATTTTAATACTTTAGACACTGACTATAGACGAGACTACAGAATCAGAATCAGAAAAAACTTGAGGCACATGGACCAAACCGGTGGTACTTGTGAGCGTTGACATTTTTATGAACAACCGGATCGGAATCGGGCCGCGGACCCTGACGAAGGGCGGTATGAGCTGGCGGTAAGGTTACTCTTGAATCTCGATATGATGCGAATCGGAAATTTGAAATGGTATAATATATCATTTTAGGTACTTCTGAACACAGTATTAGCGGGTTATTAACAATCAGTTCTAAATAATTTCAACGAATCTAATAAAATAGTTTATTGTTTACTATGAAATACTTGCTGATAATCAAGAGTAATCCTACTGTACTATTTAGTCTCGTCGCTTAAGCTAACCGGTAAGCAGAAAACTGGTCCATGATTAGGCAGCGATTTGATTGGACTAGTAGTCGCTCATTGGTCGAAATTTTAATATCTCGTTGATAAGAACGCTATCTTCATTTCTCAAGACTAACTACTAAACTTTATGAATAGTTAGTACGCCATCTGTGATCTTTTATAGTTATCATCAATATGTTTGTGTGTGTCAAATGCATGGTAGTGTGGGTAATGTTTTATTTATTGATTTACTGTACTTTTAAAGTATTTTTATTGAAAAATATTAGCGTTCTACACTTTTCCTACTAATAAACTATAAGTGTGCCAAATTTTATGTTCCTGAGCTCAGGCAATTTTCGTAAAAGGGGGTCTAAAGTTTTGGCTTCACGTATTAATATATAGATGGATAGAACTGTCCGATAAATTGTAAAACACGTATATTTATACAGAGTTATTACTGCAATTAAGCAATCATTTGACAATGAAAACAGGGATATAACAGACTTCTGCATATTAATTTCTAATTCTAATCTACTTTATTGTTAATCTTAAATACTAGTCGAATAATTAACATACGTATAAAAGTCTCATGTGAGATTAGCCTCTCTTAACCTCAAATCTTATATTGTTTACAAAGTGAAGACGAGACGAAAAGATACCAAAAATGTCTTAATTTTTAGACTCAAATTTGTATATTTTTAGGACATAAGCGTAGAAGAGATAAAATATCTTGAGAAGGATGGTGACCGTCAAAATGACATCGCGCTGATACGACTCAAAAAACCCATCAACTTCAGTCACAGTAAGTTTTTTTTTAAATAATGTAGGACAAACAAGCAAGAGAGTTTGATAATAACTAACCCGAGGCTGACTGCTTATTAGACTACTTACATAATTATCTTTATTGACAAGGTACCTTAAAAAACTATTTTATTCGTATCACCGAAGAGGTAGGCAAAGGTATAATCAGAGCAGCTGCGATTAACTGCCAGTTTCTAAAAGCCAATCAAATCAGCATTTAACTATCAAATAATAAGACGTTGGACAATACGAGTGTGATTTTAGTTTTTATAAGTTTCCTGCTCTTACAGCGCCCACGATGAATAGTGGCAGTCTAGACTCTAGACCATTATGAGGTCACAGCTGACGCTCTTGCATATTTACATATTATATATTGTAAATTGATATTGTAAATCTTGTATATTGATAAATCATACCATTTTGTGACCATAAGACGACTGTTTCATATTGTTTTAAAATAAAGTATAGTTTTCCAGAAAATAAGTGAAACAGCTTATTTATGAAATCATCTAGTTCATTATTTCAATGAAAGAGGTGATTCTTAATCTAACTGTACATTTTTATTGCAAAAAAAGTACGTGTTTCCAATTACTGAAAACATAGAAATGTTTTTTTTTCACGTGGGCACGCGTAAAAAAATCCTAGCGTGTCCAGATGATGATATGATAAAAGGTAATAATTTTAAGTGGCACCAACTGGACATCCACGTGTCTAGTCTCTTGTGTCGACTTAGTAAATCACCCCAAAAAGCCATCTTCGCCTTTTTTTAATTAAGTGGCCAATTTTATAAAAAAAAAAAACATGAATTTTGCAAGTCCTTATTTTTTAAAATTACCATGTTTTTTTAAAAAATGCAAGGAAGAGAAGCAGCAGATCTCCGCTAATTTTTTGGGATAAGATAGCGAATAAGCACGTGGCTCTACTGATGGTATTAGATACCCATGACTTGTTTTCGTTAATTAAAATCCCAGCTATATGCTAACCACCAGTAATATGTATGTTATTTATAGGAGATCTACAAATATGGGGACGTTAAATCTCTTGCATATGTAAGTGTTTCAATGGCTACCCTCCAAACCATACCTAACATGCTGACGGCGAGCACTGATGTTGTGCTAGTAAGAGGTATGGTACTACCGTCTACCACCCATTCTGAGTGAAAGCACTCTGTGAGTAAGCGGTATACTAAATAAACAGTAAATTATTTTTATTTTAAATAGTAATTATTGATGGATTTGTAAATACTTACTTAACTAAGATTTGAGGCACCCGATTTAAAAATTACAATGTCCAACTAATTGCGTTGGCTCGGTGACCCCAAAGACTTGAAATGAAAAAAGATACAGTGTCCAACTAATTGCGTTGGCTCAGCGACCCCAAAGTCTGGGAATCTGAAACAAAAGAAGCTTTTTCTTTTGCTTCTTTCGGTTAGTCACTGACTGGAATCTCATAGAGACCGGCCTGCACCAAATCACTCCAGAGATTCTGCAATGACCTACGCCTTCCTGTAGGTCAATATCTAATTGAAGCTATTTGTTTTTCATTTCAGAAAACGCAGCACCTATTTGCTTACCTGTGGCGCGTAATCTCAGAAACGAGTCGCTTTTGCAAAAACAAGCAGTCATAGCTGGTTGGGGCCTAACAGAAGATAAAATAGATTCGTCCGTATTGTTAAAAGTCACTGTACCTATAAGATCAGACCGTGACTGCGTAAGAAATAGGTAATTTTTAAAATACTTAATGTAATTTAAATTAATTTTAATTAAATTAAATGTAATTTCTCATGGGTAAGACATTCACATTCTTTTCAATTATTATTTTTTATTTTTATGATATTCGAAGGGAAACAAGCAGACGGATTTCCTGATTGTAAGAAATTCACGCCGCCTGGAGACACCAAAGATGGTAATGGTGTGCTGGCAACCTGAGGCCGGGATGCTAGGCTTCGAGCATAAGTAAGTTTACCGGCTACCTTATCCTCCGAACCAGAACACGTCAACGACAAGCGCTAACGTTATGGCAGCAGGAAAAGGTAAGACGGTGGTACCAACCCGGGCGAGTCACTGCGAAACTCTACCACTTGGTGATACTTCAAGCTGTTAGTGACGGTAAACCTATGCTCTCCTTTTACGATCTGCATGGAATCTGCAAAGAAGCCCGGACCAACACGGATGGATGGATGAAGTTGAAGAAAGACAAGTAATGACAGATTGTCTTAAATAAGTAACGTCATTTATAGACGTCAAAGAGGATAATAGTTCCACCAAGTTAGTGCAGTTATTTAATTCTGAACTTTTTTTAAACTGGTACACGAATATAATGAGCATTGAAGTTATGGTGGAGCTAGTACGGAGCCAGATGTAGCTCGTTAATAAAAATTAGTTTGGTTTATTGGTTTGTCTGTCGTGAAATTCATGAACAGTCTATCTGGAAAATTCTTCAACGAGAAGCTGGAGTGGTTTTCCGATCTTGGCTTTTAAAGCAATTTAGCCTTTTGGTTACCTTAACTAGTTTGCTGTTCCTTTACAAGCTATACATCACAGCAATTCAGCGGTGAATCCTCAACTCTCCTGACTGAAAGCAATGAAGTGGACGAAGGTGGAATGCCGCGTTATAAGACTTGTTTGCTTTTTCTCTAAAGAGGCTCATGTAACCTGGAAATTCTTTATCCAGCAAAACTTTTTGTTCAAAGAAGTTTAATCATTTTGTATGTGTTTATTAAGGTTTTGTATGTATGTTATAACAGATTTATGCAAAGTAATACTAGACGTAAAAAAAATAAATATGGAACTAGTGGAAACTGCCAGTAATGGATACCTGCTAGTCTGATTAATACTCTGTCCACAAAGGGCGTTTTGCGTGCATAGCTATTCGTGAGTAGCAATTCATATTGCATTCAGGGATGGTAAAAAAATTTTTTTAAACACCATTTGCACGAACTCATTCACACATCTCCGTATCAGGCGCATCCAGATCGTTAGTGACTGCCGAGCTCGGACGAGCGGACGCTTTGACAATGCCATTCGATTTCCTTGGACCCCACACACGTTTACAATATATTATAACAAATTCGCTTTGCTGGCAGATTGAGTTTTCCTGGTGATTTGCTTCGTCTTCATCTAGCGCTATTGCAATCTTTGCAAATTCTTCACTGTTAAATAAGGACATCGTATTGTATGCGCCTCAGCTAGTGCTCAAATTACACTAATACCGATTTTCCTTACAAATATGAAAGCTGGTAAAGGATAGCAAGTCCCTGACAAGAACCTTGCAACGTATAACTTGGAACACGGATTATCCTGACCCAGAAATTTATGTAAACGAAGGGAAAGTCGACAATTTGGCGTGCATCAAATTTAACATATTCCTTATGGCATATTCTAGAATTATAAACACGCATTAGAAGTATCCGCTGCATGGTATATGTGAAACAATTTTTTTTATTCTATTCTTTTCAATGGCTACTCTTTAATTTTCGCATTTTTAAAGTTCCGTATCTGAGTTATTGCGTTGTTTTGAACGCAGCGTCCTGTATTGGTATATTATTATACTCTTTGATCGCAGCAAATTTTGCTCAAATATTTCATCTGTCACGCTCATTGCAAGCGTTTTATGTGCAAATCAGGAAACGCAAAGCACCATCATAGAAACAGAACTCACGGAGCAATTTCTACCCGAGCCCGCGGTGGTTCTGCGGTTTTATTTAAAAACTCACGAGACCGGTAATTTTTGCGGTCCTGCAGCCGCCGCAGTTGAAATTATCGCCCACATAGTTGGCGGTTGACGATCGCGCGGCTGACTATTGCGGCTAAATAATCAGTTCAAATAGTACGAAATTGTAGCCTGTCAAGCAATCGCAGAGCGCGCGGTCGCAACACGCCGAGACGGCGGGAGATCACCGCCTGCACGATGCTACGGGCGAGCGACCGCTGCAGCGATAACCGCAAACAACCGCGGGCGCTGCAGGATGAAAACGGGTCGTGAAATTTGATCTTCCACATAAATCTACATTCTACAGAACCTGCGGGCCCGCAACCACCACGGCCTCGGGAAATAACCGCGCCGTGAGTTCTTAGTCTTAACGGGTTCTATGTAGTTCAAATATCTCGAGACTTACACTCGTAAACGCCCCTTGTGGACAGGCTTTTAGGGTGAGACCATTGTGAACATTTAATCACCCAAAAAATATAACAATTTTATAAGATGGTCAAAAAATATCTACGTCGCCGACGGTTGATTCTTACCATCAGGAGAGCCGCTTGCTCATTTGTTTTTTAATACAATTCTTAAATACTTTGTACGTTCTGTCATTTGCACATATTTATTTTTTTCGGTTAAATTTTAGGGGTTATGGCAGCCAGCAACCAATTAAGGAGTTCTGTGCCGGCACAAGCAACAAGGACTCCTGTGAAGGAGACTCAGGAGGGCCTCTGATGATTGAGAGAGAATACCGGGGGGTATTCAGATATATCCAATACGGGATTGTGTCTCGAGGACCAATTGTATGTGGGAGCGATGACACCCCAGGAATTTACACTGACGTCAGGCAACACATGAAATGGATATTAGATACTATACGAGAATAAATTTAGTGAAAAATGTATTGTTTTATTGACCTCTACAAATCAATATTCTTTCCGAAAACTCTTCATTTGTCAAAATTAGAGAAGAATATCATCTATCAGGCAAATTATCAGAGGAATTATTCGAACTAATAGCCGAAGCTGAATCCCACATGACTTCCGTCAAAACCAATCTTGACAAATGTCGTTTATATACTGTCATTCCGTAGACATCTTCTACCTCAAACTACGCCACCACCATATCAATTACCGCTGGTAGTGTTTCCGTAACATGGGACTTAGAAAATAACAAATTTAAATTAGTTTATACACTGATAGTAACGGTAGCGGGCTGTGCAGAAATCCTTACGTAGTAATGAAAGTGTTATTTTTAGGTCCAAAGTATAGCTACTAAACTTGCCCATGAAGCTAAATATCCTGGCTACAGGACATCAATGCAACTAAAACGGTTATTTTGTTTACTACTATACTAGCGGCCCAACCCGGCTTCGCACGGTTATGAAATATGCATATTTTATAAACTAAATCACTTTGTCTATTGAAAATACCGCATCAAAATAGGTTGTGTAGTTTTACAAATTTAAGCACACAAAGAGACATAGCGACAGACGAAGCGAATTTGTTTTATACTAGGTACATACCTGTATAAATTGTTCAGTTGTTTGTTTTTTTGAATAGTCTTTAAAATAGCCGCATAAGTAATTAAAATTACAAAAAACATATAAGACTAGTAACACTGCAAAAACGAATTTGATTTTAACAATGATGTCGTCTAAGAAAAAAAACACGAATATTTTATTATCTTGGAATTCCGTCATCAGATACTCGGTGATTTTAAGACTACCTCAAAAATAACGCTGTAATAAAAAAGAAGAATTTTTTAAATCGGTTAAGAAATTGCGGAAAAAGCGATTAACAAACATCAAAATTTAAACTTAAAAACATACCCCTATTTTTAATTAACACTAGTTACACAGTGTTTAAATAAAAAGAGGACCGTCTCATTTTATTACCTTAAAACTCGGAACATTTAAACGTACTTTTATATAGTGCAAATTCGGTTTAAGAAATTTGGCTTAAAGAGGCTTGGAGATTAGATATCAGAAATATAGAATAGAATAACTCTTTATTGTGCACTAAAATACATAAAAATAAATACACTGTCATAACTAAGTGACATTAATAAGAGTGCAAAGGCAAATTGATGACACATGATATGTTTATTTTTAACTATGGAGCAGCTATTAAGTGATAAAGTTAAAATTTTCTTTGAAGTGAAGCCGTATTTGCCAGCCAATGTAATTAATAATTATCCAGATCGTTGTCGATGACTTATCAAGCGGTTAAAAAATATACTTGACCCTGGCCCTTATCTATGAGCAAAGACCCTAAAGATATCTCTAAGACATTGTTATACACAAACTAACGACCAATATTAATAATCAATCCTAAACCAAAACTTGCTGTCCAAGATTGATATTTTGATCCATTTTTATGTTATCGCTTGCCAATAACATATCTGTGGACAGGATAAATATGGCAATTAGGTATGTGATAGGCCGCCGGATAAGCAGCTATCTAGATTGCTTGAAATCCATTAGATTGAGATACTTTATTGACATTGGCCATTAGTCAGTATTAAGTCGGCAGCAAGACACTAAATACTTATTACAGTAATTATATTAGTACTAATAATGCGTGTATTTTGTGGGTGTTTTAGTGTATTTGTTATTATCAACTATGGAAATGCTTACGGAAGTAAGTATATTATAATCTTTTTATTAAATTCTAAAATAAATTAAAACATAACTAGTCTTAACATAACCCGCAATTATACCTATTTAGGCGCCCCGAATTCTCTGAATCCAGGGAGTATCAATAAACATTCATGGAATCTTTTGGAATGTATTTGTTATAAACATATCTTCACGCCATATCCCTGAAGAGGTAGGCAGAGGCACAACCAGGGTACCCACGACTAGCCGAAGATACTAAGTCCCATAATGTGATAGGTGGCAAGCCTATCGCCAACCGGGCACATATCCTATCCCGACCAACATTTTTTTTATTAGAAAATTGGAAAAATCCAATTTTCTTTTTGTTGCCCGACCCGGGATTCGAACCCGGGATCTCATGCAATCAAGTCCAACAACTGAACCGCTAGACCACAGAACATATGATCAATCGTTGCCGCCAAATCTCACTAAATGAGCTCCAGTATAGAGGTGTCCTCTCTACATAACATCTTTTAACGACCCATGTAACTGAAGAATTGAATATGGATATAAATAACAAGAAAATAAAATTGTCAATAAAAAAAAGACGTGGCAGCATGGCCTAATGGTCATACCTTATCACAGAGAAGGATGAATTGTTTAAAAAAAATTAATTGGATTATATATATTTTTGTGGATACAAAAATATTTCGATATGGTTGCATGTTGAATTTAAATACTTGTAGATTATAACATTAGTTTCTTAAATGTTAACCCGACCTTACGGGGATCTTTGCCAAAGCTTATAAAATAATGAAATAAAGTTTTTTGGTACCCGGAAATAATTCAGCAGGTGATATAAAATTTATGTAGCTTTTCTTCAAAAATGTTTACGAAGCGTCTATTTCTGTATACAGTCTAGCGAAATCAGAAACAAAAAAAAAGCGCAAAAAAATTATGGTGGGTGTTGCTACGAGGGTGAATCCAAAAGTTCGTGGCCTAACCTACATGGAGCTATGATATCTTTTTAAAATCTACCGACATTTGTTAGTATGTGTCATATTGATTTATTGTGCGCAGTTTCATTCCGATACTGCACAATATAAATTTTCTGTGATTATTTGTTTGAAGCAATCTGGCACAATTTTCAATAATGGAGAAAATTGAACACCGTGCAGTCATTAAGTACCTCAATAAAAAAGGCCTATCACCAAAAGACACCCATCAAGATATGGTGAGCACTTTAGGGGAGTCTGCTCCATCGTATTCCAGTGTCAAGAAGTGG
>NJDC01003236.1:32159-44285 GCA_002245475.1 Calephelis virginiensis
TTACTCCTGAATCAAAGCAACAATCCAAACAGTGGTGAAGATCAGACTCTCCTACACCGAAAAAGGCTAAGGTCGTTTTGTCGACTAACAAAGTCATGGCTTCTGTTTTTTGGGATGCGAATGGATTTTTGTAGTTTATTTACCGAAAGGTCAAACTATAAATTCTAGTTATTATTGTAACCTTTTACGAAGACTCCGGGAAGAAATAAAAGAAAAAAGGCCGGGAATGTTGCGTAAGAAAGTTTTGTTTCATCAAGACAATGCACGTGTTCACACTTCGGTTGAAACAATGTCTGTAATCCATGATTGAGGCTACGAATTGCTGCCCCACCCACCATATTCGCCGGATTTAGCCCCTTCGGATTATCATTTATTTCCAAATTTAAAAAAAACACTTGGATGGCTCGAAATTTTCGACCAAAAATGAGGTGATAGTCGCAGTAAACGACTATTTCGCCAACCTTCCGGAATCTTTTTTTTTTTTCGAGGGGATAAACAAGTTACAGGTCAGGTGGAAGAAGTGTGTTGAGCTAGATGGAGCTCCAAATTCAAGTATTTTATGAAAATTTCAAAATTTTTAACCAAATCACATTATTTTAACAATCAAATTTTCCCACCTAATGACCATGGGCTGGTAAAGGAACTACACGTTCAAATGACATCATTGACTTTGAGGAACAGTGAAACCGCAAAGAGGGCGTGAAATACTAATAATAATTACGGACTCTTCGGTCCAAGGTATCTAGTTCTGACTGAGTCCACGTGTAATAGTAGTAGTCGTGGGTGCCCCCCCGACTAACCGAAGACACTAAGTTCCACAGTATGATAGGTAGCATACCTATCGCTAACCGGGCACATATCCAACCCCGGGCAACGTCATACTCATTAGAAAATACCTCGACAATTTTCTATTTTTTTTTACTTTTATTGACTAGCCGTTTATATAAAATCCCTGTGTTAAAAGGAAAACAAATTAGATGGTGATTGGTGAATTATAACTTTTTTCATTTGGTCATAGCAGTACGTCTTAAAATATGTTTTACTGTGTTTTCAGATGCCGACAGTGGGTTATAACATAGGGGAATAATGTTTTTATATTAATTAATTCCAAAGAAAACTGCATACATTAAAACATGTATGTGGTGTTCACTCCGAAACAAATGCTTTAAAATGAAACAAAGTCAGCGAAAGAAGTACCTTCATTCAATTTGTGTGCAAACCTAATTCCTGACAAATTATTGTTAGAATTTACTTGTCATATATTTTATGCTATAACATAACCACAGCCGACACAGTTTTTGAAAAATTACAGGCACAGATTGAAGCTATCGCGGAACATGTACATTGTATAGCATGGATAATATTACTGACGTAGAATTCACTTGATTACAATATTTTTGACATTATAATTTAGTTAATAGTATTCTTATCGTAACTATTTGTTTGGGCCAGGGACCTATCAATGAAAGTTTTTCGATTACAAAAAGTTAAATAAATTAATGCCGTTATTGCAGTATTAGCGTTGAAAACGACAAGTTTGTTTTAAGAAAAGTTGTGATATACCTACATTCTGACAAATACCATGATCAAAAACAATCTTGTCGTACATCTATATCGTCTCCACGTAGAAAAATATTTCGTTGTCAATGTACACCTTTTTACAATAAATTTCCCAGTCACATGTTAAAAAATGTCATTAGAATATCGCAGAAAATCATTCTGATAAAAATGGTTGAGATGATTTGCTTCATCGACAAATGAAAATATTTTTAAAAACCCTATTTTAGTAACATAGGCAAGATAGAAAAACCCGCTGAATATGCGAGGCTCTTCTCAATGAGAGGCTATGTTACGGTCCGGTTTAGAATCGCGTCACTATTAAAAATTGTACGGTATATGTGAATAAGATTCTCTATTTTTATTATTCAACTGCTCAAATAAAAGCAGAGCCGAAGCGATAGCTTGTTTCGAGATAAAAGAAAAAATGCATTTTAACAAAAAAACTAGAAACTGAAACACGAAAATTTTGTATTTTGCATTTTAAATATTATGCTTTTACAAATGTCTCGACTTTGATTAATTGAATTATTCGTCAACGTTTAATTATTTCTTTGTAAGTATATGAAATTTACATGATTAGGTATTTCTTTTCACTTTTGTGATCACATTGGTCCAACTTGATCCAATCCAGTATACGTTGGATTCAAATCTAACAAAACACTGGTCCGATCTGATGCAGATAAAATAAATTTACAATTTACTAATGGCCTAAATTTTATAGATATCGATAAAAAATAATACTTGGTTCAGCAGCCCTATTTTATCTGTGAGATTGGTACTTTGTCAAAACTGACGTTTAAGTGACGTTTCGTTGGTAACACGGTGTCATGTAAATGGTCTAAGATCCGAAGTTAGGTCGACCTACACCGAGCTGATAATAGGATGAAACCGGTTTTATAGCAAATTTAGTATATCAGAAAATATATTAAAAATGGGTTGCCTAAAAAATCCTGGACCAAATATTTTTAATTATTAAAAAAATGTTTTTAACATCTCCATTTTTTTTTCAGGCAACCCTATATATCAACTTAAATTGTAATAAAAATTATAAAAAGTTGTAATAAAACTGCACCTATTTTGATATGTTTTTTTTCCTACTATCCGATCCCGTGAAAGTAACTAGTGTTGACAATTATCTGTTTATAACTGGCAATCCAGATAAACAACAGGCAACCCAACTTTTGCAACTTCGTATTATTCCTACTTTAAGTCGGGATAATATCTTAATATTGTACAAATTGATGAATAAGAAACATTTAAAAAAATCATCCTATTATCAGCTCGGTGCAGTCCGAAGTAAGGTTGACCACCTTACTTCGGATCTCCGACTAAAACTGTTCGTTTTTTAATGTACTAACTCATGCCTCTTAATACTTAGTGATTATATTCGCTTTGCCTGTACCTCTGAAGTCTGAAGAGATACTAAGACCCATTTTGTAATAGATGGCAGCCCTATCGCTAACCAAGCACACACCCAATCCCAAGCAACAATGATTTTGTTACAAAAATAAAAAAAACACGTTTACTTTTGTTGCCCGGTCTCGAGAATGAATTTGTGACATCATGAAGCCAAATTCCAACACCAGCCCGCTATATAAAGATGGTATTTATAAGCATTTAAATTATTATAATTTAAAGAAACTCCTTTGGCACATGGATTATATCCAGAACAAGCTTCTTCAATCCTTTAAAGTATCCAGTCATATGGCCGTGAAGATGATTTTTTAGATATCATAAACGTGCAATGGCTATACTATTATGCTATATATACTATACTATATATAATGCCTCTACTATTATGTAAGGCAAACGGCAGTGCTTTGCTGCTGCTAACGCTATGATGGCAGGAAAACGTAAGACGGAAATACCAATCCAAGTGAGTGAGTGTACCAGACACTGAACACTACCATCGTTTCAGATCAAATTGGCTAAAACAATTTTAATGAATTCTGGAAGAGGAATAAAAAACAAAAAACAAACATTAAAAAAGAACAATCGCCTCTGTGTTGTAGAGGTCCGGCATCGGACTTGACTTCTTAAGGTCCCGATTTCGATCCCCGGATCGGGCAACACAAAAATAGGAAATGTGTTTTTTTCAATTTTCTAACAAAATATAACGCGCCTTATATTGTTCTAAGAAACAACAATGTCGTTGTCTAATATTAAATAAATTGAACGTGTGTGGTTAGCGATAGGCTTGCCACCTACCAAATTGAGTATTGATCCCCGTATTGGTCTGGGCTCTTTTGTAGAATAGATCATCTGCCTTCCTGCCAGGCAGCTCGTAAAAGGCGAGCATAGACTTACCGTCACTTGCACCGTGACCTCCTACTAGGTGGTAAAGTTTCACAGCGGCTCACCCGGATTGGTACCACCACCTTACCTATTCCTGCCGCCATAACGTCAGTGCTTGCCGTAGACGTGTTCCGGTTCGGAGAGTAAGGTAGCTGGTAAACTTACTTTTGCTCGAGGACTAACATTTCGGCCTCAGGTTGGCAACGCACCACCTTCGGTGTCTCTAGGCGGCGTGAATTTCTTACCATCAGGAAATCCGTCTGCTTGTTTGCCTTCCACTATCATAAAAAAAATCAATGGATTCCCATGGAGATAAATAAAAATGTCTTGGCGCGGTCAATAGTAATTAATAATCATAAAATAAAAAAAAAACAATACGGATCTACGAAAACTGTGTGTAATGGTGCTAATAATCTTCCATTAGTCCATCTTGAATTGGTCCATCCATTTAAAAATTATGATGCCGTTGACAGACATACATGCACACACAGACAAGACAAACTTACAACTTCTCTCTTTTTTAATATACTTTAAATGAACTGCAAAGATTGCGAAACATGATCCTACCGTAACTTTTACACTATAATTCATCAACCACCTGCCACTTCATTCATCGGGCCATTGTCATCAAGTCCTCGTCATCAGAGATTATGAACAGATCTAGTTAAGACGAATCTAGTCAGTCCATGGATTTACCATCAAACATTCCAGGGCTACGTCTTATATCTTCAAGCTTCATCATCAGACCACCTCAGTTGTAGCAGCACTCGTTAGTATTTTAGCTGTTAGATCTCACACATACTAACAAACAAACTGCAAATGGGCTGATGACCTTGAACACGAGGACAGATCTCTACAAATTATAGCTAAGAACTATCTCTATCACGTCAGGTTTAAAACAGAAAAAAGGGACTTCATTGTGCTGGAAAAAAACATAAATTACTAAAATCCGAAATTAGTCACAAAGATAATACTGGAGTTTCCATTGTTGATAGCTGTTTATAAGCGGCAACATGTGTGGTTACTGAAAATATACTTTACTGTGTTTTATCCGTTCTATAACATTAGTCGAATATTTAGTACGAATAAGTGTGTTTCAACTCGATACTCGTTTTATAATGTTTATCTTAAAGTTACTCGTGTTAACTTTAAGTTATAATAGTGTATGCGGACAAGGTATGTAATATTATATTTTAATATACTACGTCCACGGTTCGGTTTACGATTTAAACGTACATGTGTCCGATAAAGAAGATACTACCGTTTGTAGTTTATCAATTTAAAAACTAAAAATTGTTTATGTTTAGGTAAGGTCCCCATCTTTGAATGATAAACTTCACTTAAATAATCGTTTTCATATAGTGAATAAACTTAAAAACAGAACAAAAAAAAAAGTATCTTCACGCCCATATCCCCGAAGAAGTAGGCAGAGGTACAACCAAGGCACCCACGACTAGCCGAAGACACTAAGTCCCACAATGTGATAGGTGGCAAGCCTATCGCCAACCGGGCACATTTCCAATCCCGACCAACATTTTTTTATTAGAAAATTGGAAAAATTCAATTTTCTTTTTGTTGGCCGACCCAGGATTCGAACCCGGGACCTCATGCAGTCAAGTCCAACACCCGGACCGCTAGACCACAGAGGCGATAAAACAGAACAAAATTAAAAAAAGTTATTTTGGATCTGAAATGATTTATGCACATACCAACATTTATTTTGATACTCGTATTATGAAATTTATGACACGAATAGACAGTAATTTCATTTTATTTCATAAAATTTATAAAGAATCGCCTTAAAGTCAGGACCTGCCTTTCAAAAAGAGAATTATCAAATTGTGATATTATAATGAAACTATTTTTTTTATTTATACGGCCCCAAATTATTTTGAAGGTCATAATTACGAGGTATTTTTTTTCAAGTTCAGTAAGAAAGCTCGTCAATTTCAAGGTAGGTATATGAAAATTTACGCAAATTTAAGACACAAAATAAATAAAGTATAACCAAGATACTTCTTATCGTATCTCAATCACATTTTTTAATTGCGGAATCTTGTCCTACGTTTTAAGAAAAAAAGACACAATTTGTTATTAAAATAGGAGTCTGTTTTCGCACTTTTGCTGTTCTTAAATTATTTTTTTATGTGTATAGTTTGTTCCAAATGCACAGCGACAAGCAATCATTAACCCTTAGGTTACGTTAGCGTAAAACGAAACATTAGGTTAGCGTATAACGAAACCAAAATCGTAGTATTTCATACAAATATCTGATAATTTTAAGACGTCAAACCTTTTTATTAATCAGGATACGAGTTGTGACATAGGGGCTTTATTTTTAAATTCAGGCTAGATACTAAAAAAAAGTATCTTCACGCCCATATCCCCGAAGAGGTAATCAGAGGCACAACCAGGGCACCCACGACTAGCCGAAGATACCAAGTCTCATAATGATAATAAAAATAATAATCATAATAAAAACAATAATCAATAAAGCTTTAAATACTTTAAGTACATTACTAAGGGGAACTAAGGGAAACTAGGTTACCGGTTGCGTAGAGGGGTGAGACTATTTGTCATCTCTTGTACATGGATGATCTCAAGTTGTTTGCATTAAATAAACCAGACTGGTCACTACTTGATGTAACACATATATTTAGTAGTGACCTTAGGATGGAGTTTGGAGTAGATAAATGTGCGGTTATACATGTGCAAAGGAGGAAGGTTGTACACAGCGACTATTTACAATTTTCAAAGACAATATCTCTCAGATCTTTCTCCGAAACCGAAACTTACTAATATCTTGGTATGCCTGAGGGTCTAGGTATACTGGATCGGGACGTTAAACAGCTGGTGATGGAACGTTTCTTTAGTCGCTTGACAAAAGTGTTGAAAAGCCTTTTGTCAAGGGGTAATAAGGTTCTCGCGTTCAACAGCTGGGTGATGCTTGTTTTAGTATAAACCTTTGGCATATTAAGGTGGACTCAGACTAGACACTAGATACCGTGGACCGACGAGTCCGTAAACTATTGACAACATTTCGCATGCATCATCCACGCTCATCTGTGATGAGATTGTATATTCCTCGGAAATCTGGAGGATGTGGCTTCCTTAATGCCAAAAATCTCCATAACCGTGAAGTGTACAATCTTAGAGACTACTTCCTAAAAGTTGAGTGTGAAATGCATCGTGATGTTGTGTCAGTAGATAATAGAATGACCCTGCTCTCCTTAGGTAAAGAGAACTGGCATAAACCGATGAAACTTAGCACTCAGGATCGCTTGAACGTATGGAAGAGCAAAGAACTACACGGTCGATTTTATCATGTTCTTTATGGGCCTGATGTCGATGCACAATCGTCTGTGTCTTGGTTACGATTCGGTGATCTCTTTGGTGAAACCGAATGTTTTGCTTGTGCAATTGCTGACGAGGTTGTCAAGACGAATAACTATCGGAAATACATTAAGAGGGATTGTACGGTTGACATATTATGTCGAGCGCGCCATCGTCCTGGTAAGTCTATAAGGCATATTATCAAGCAACTTGCTCTTCGATGTGGACTTGTCGTTTTTAAAGTGCCTTACTATAAGTATACACCGGGATCAGTTCTTGAGAATAGCCACGCAAAGCTACAGGGACCGGTCTGTCATCACGGACAGGACTATTGTCGCCAATAAGCCTGACATCGTGCTGGTAGATCGGTTGGAGTGCCGGGTTTTTCTTGTTGATATCACTGTTCCATGTGAAGTTAACCTCTTGAAAGCTGAGAAGGAAAAATTGTCAAATACATAGATTTGGCTCACTAGGTAAACGACATGTAGGATGTTGATTCAACAACAATTTTCCCGATAGTCGTGTCAGTAAACGGTCTTATAGCGAAGAGTCTCGACCAGCACCTTAAGAGATTTGCTCCGCAACCCTGGGTCAAGAACAGGATTCAGAAGACAGCAATTTCGGGGACGGCCCGCATTGTGCGGAGATTCCTCAATCTTGTTAAAAGTATAAACTTAGGAAATAAGAAAAAATGCTAATAAATGATAACAATAATAATCATAATAATGTGATAAATGGCACATATCCATTCCCGAGCAACATTTTTTTATTAGAAAATTAGAAAAACCAAATTTAGTTTGTTACTTGTAGCCGGACCCGGGATTCGAACCTGGGACCTCATACAGTCAAGTCCCTACACCTGAACCGCTAGACCACAGAGGCGACTAAATATTAGTATAATATTTCAATTACTGTTCGACGGCAATTCGTATCTTTAAACTTCTCTGTCTAATTTTGAGTTCAAGAGTTATCGAAGTTTCGAGATTAGGTAATGAATACATATTTTTTCGCTTATTTATATTAAATTATATAGAAGAATTGTATAATTGTATAGAAGGTTATTTGTAAGAATGTCCTTAATTACTGCAAGTCAAACCTTAAATGTAGAAGAAAATATCGATTTTTTAAGCGATTAAAAAATGTTGCTCAGCCCTATTTTACACTTAAGTTCAATGACCGATTTTCAGTAGGCGTTGAAATAAACTGTAGACAGATTTGTTTATATATTTCAATATATTTTTTCAGTACGAACCTGTCATGACTGCATGCAATTTCAACTGTGCTCTAATGCCCTTGAGCAAGTGATGAATGAAAAAACAAATGAAACTGTTCAGGCTGTTAGGAACGCACTTTGTGGATACGGATACAAGGTCCAATTGAGAATACCTTTGGTATGACCTTATCTATTATTATATCTGCACTGGTGTCTCCCCTGTGTAGAATAGACTATCCTCTCTACCTGGCCACTAGCTGGAGCACAGGTTTAATGAATCTTTCATTTTTCCTCCTTTTTGTCCAATGGTTCATTCATCAAGGCTACTGTTGCGAGTTTTCTGTGCTTACCCAGTTAAGAATTTGCCATAATGACAGTGTCAAATTAATCATTAAGTAGCTGATCCAACAAACATTCTCCTCAACTAAGGTTTTTGAAGTGAAAGCTTCTTTAGCGTTATTGCGCACTTTTTTTGAAATGGGTAAAACTTCTCAACTCGCATCAGAACGTCAGATCGAAAATTCATAAAACGGCGCAGGGGACTTGCGCGAATAATACGGCGCAGGGCGCTTACGCGAATATTCGTATTGTCATGTTTGTGTACCATAGCGCAATACATGAATATTGTATTCTAGAACATAAATGATAGTACTTTCATACATAAGCTATATTTATTATACATCGCATTTCAAAAAAGCAATGAAATAATTATTAAATTCATTTAATGTAATAAAAGTAGAGGGAGGGTTACCACCTAGTAAGGTGGTTTGGTTTAGCAGCGACTTGCCCGGATTGGTACCACCGCCTTACCTATTCCTGCCGCCATAATGTCATGACGTATTCCGGTTTGGAGGGTAAGGTAGCCGGTAAACTTCGTTTTGCTCGAGGCCTAACATCCTGGCCTCAGTTTGGCAACGCACCGTTACCACCTTTGGTGTCTCTAGGCAGCGTGAATGTCTTCCCATCAGGAAATCCATCTGCTTGTTTCCCTTCGAATATCATAAAATAAAAAATAATAATTGAAAAGAATGTGAATGTCTTACCCATGAGAAATTACATTTAATTTAATTAAAATTAATTTAACGAATTTATTCCTACTATTTATAGTTTATTCGCGATATTAAATAATTGGTATATATTAACAGTCTTTGCAACTAAGGTGGGAAATGAGGACCAGTCTTCACAAATAATCTATTTTCTTTAATAGAGCCAAAGACCAATCCAGAAAAATCCTTACTATGATAATCTTATAGGTATGCTGTTCAAACTTCTCGAATTCGCCATCAGCAGATGCAATAGAAACGCATGCAAACCTTAAACTGCTGCCAGACACGTGTGGAAAAATCGATGGAAACCGAATCACTGGTGGTACAATTGCTGGCATCTATGAATATCCTTGGATGGCACTTATTTCATCTTTGAGAGGTACTATTTAATATAAAAACTTGTCACTGTCGTGTCCTATTGTTCACATTCTTATTTGTTGACCTAACTCTCAACTCTCACGGTCATCTCTCACCATCAGAGGATCTTTTGGTTTGCATTCCTGTATTCAATATAGTATTTGTAATATATTATATGGTATTACACACCTATAAGTACATAGAATTGATCATAATCTTTTACTTTTTCTTTTGTCATTTATACGCGCGTTTGCTCGAAGTGGTAAGCAAAGTGCCCACCATCAGCCGAAGGTACTTACTCCCAAAATGGAATCTAGATGATTCAGTACGTATTTTGGAGTTACCTAGAAGGAAAGATTAAATTAGCTTGTAAAAGCTATGACGTGTCCTCAACAAGCTGAGACAGTATTTCAAGCCTAAAATAGTTTACCTACAAGTTCTATTTGCCAATTTAAATAGTACTTGATGTAGGTACTGTTCTTGTCCCTGGACAGTGATTTCTATTACCAGGTTTGGTAGAAACTTTGATCGTACCCAATTTCTTAAATATACTACCGGATCGGAACGGAACTTCTCACTGAGAAGATCCAGCGAAAGAAACTCAGCAGGCTTGTCTTTTTTTGTTTTTTATTAATATGTGTATATCGGAAGGTCATGAGTTAATATATTTTCTAATATCTGTGGTCAGTCATGAGTATCAACGATACAACGGGTGGCGCTACACGCGGGTTAACGTCGGAAAGTCATAAACAAAGTATAGTTATGATATTGTGGTCATTAGTACGTTTGGCGACACAGGTGCATCGGAATTTTAGTAGCTTGTTTGTTATTGGTCGGTTTATCGGGAAGTTATGAATAAAGTTCGTTAGCACAACAAGTGGGGCATTGGCAAGTAACTCGTTTCTTATTGGTCCGTTCATCGCTGCCACGTGTATATAAACCCTAGCGCCGCCATATTTCGGCAGACATGCTTTGTGCACGTCTCACAGTGTTTGGACCACTGTCTAGTACGGAGGTTGCCACTGGTATTAGTCTCTCCCTGTCATAGGTTGACAAAGAGACACTTCTGGGTCGCAATTGTTAATTCAATTGGGATCTAGGTCCCAGGATGTGGGCCATCCAGATGGTGCATTATTCGGTCGGCTTTCACGCAAGAGGGACGGGTTGCCCCCCCTTTCCCCTTCGGGGGTTTGACGTTGGCGTAAGCACGAACACCGTGACGTGTTTACGTAGTGTTGTCATAGTAACAGCCTTACTCCAATGTTTACGATGGTTTGTTTAGTAACAAATGGGCGTACGCTATAGTTGTTTGTGCGTGATTGTGGTTATATTTGTAAATAGAATAGTGTAGTGAGTAATTACGTAGCTACTCTATTGTTTATTATTATAATGAGGTTTACGATGTGGTTGTATCAGGTGTTACGGCTTTGTTTTGATATATAGGACGTGATATATACACTCAAGTTGTGAGCTCTCGGCCTACTAGTCCCGTAGTTCCTGTTCGTCCTGTATGTGTGATATCTCCGACATATATGTTATATATATGGGAGATATCAGCTTTATATTCTGCAATATTATGACAACTTTTCGATATAATTTTTATTTTACACATTTTTTCCATTTACTTAAAAGTAGGTCCTTAATGTGCTCAGGAATAATAATTTAAGGGAATAACCCCAAAAGTAATTTAAGTAAAGTAGTAAAGTAGAGTGAGTCCATAGAATTTGGAACTGACATTAGATCTTTGTAATGAATATTGTCTCCGGAAGTATTATAGCTTCATATTCGCAGAAATCCCCTTCCCCTACATCTGTAAGACATTTTTCAAACAAATTAACAATCGAAATCATTACTTCAATAAAATAAGACAAGGTCATTTCATCCCTTTGCCAAAGAAATAAAATACCATATGTATGAATTGTCAATTACCAACAGATGATGGCCTAAGATATTACGCGTGTGGAGGGAGTATCATCAGCTCTCGCTACATATTAACGGCAGCACACTGTGTCCACAACAAAAATGTACTAGACGTGAGGATTGGAGAATATGATATGAGATACGGGACAGACTGCCAAGGACAACCTCCATATTTCTTTTGTGAATCACATCTGCAGGTTATTTTTTATAATATTTAATATCATTTAAATTATTTTAGTTGATGATGTAGTGCTAGAACAAGTGAATGAAATTATATATACCTTTCTATAAATTTTAAAGAAAGAAAAAATTTCGCCCCAGACAGGATTTGAACCTGTAACCTTTAGTCTCAAGCCGACGAATGCTCTAACCAATTGAGCTACTGAAGATTCAAGTCCCGTG
>NJDC01003239.1:21658-50673 GCA_002245475.1 Calephelis virginiensis
TATACATTACTGTGGACGATATTTTACGACTTTCCATTTGTAGAATGTAAGATTTCTGGACATAGAACACACGCGAACATTCTACATCGGTATACTAACCATGGGAGAAGTATGGTTTTTCTAAATTCTTTATTTCTTTAATGTTTGCCCTTGCCCTTTGTTAGCGGTCAGTGAAATGAAGTTTAATCGGAAATTGTAGCGTTTTGGAAGAACACGTAAACCGGTATACATTTTTTCCATTTTTAATGCTGGTAAAAGTGGTGGCGCTAATTATGTTTCGTCCAAGTAGTGTGACACGAAGTCTCGTCTCATGACATAATTTCGCGGTATCAATATTCCGCATTTTCATAAATTTCATTAAAGCTTATTTTAAAACCTGACAGTTCAAGTAAATTTAAGTTTTAAAAACTAAGTAGAAACAGTTATACCACTCAACAAATACTTGAATTTGGAATGATAAACATAAAATGTAACGTATTTGACTTATCCAATCAATATAGACAAAACTCATACCAAAGACAATATTTACTAATCTCTGCTCATACCTAATAAGAGCTTGCAGGTCTTTCAATCGTTAGTGCAAAAATCTAGATATTAATTAATTTATATTCATTGTTCCTAAAGCAAGGCGATGCTACATGCTTAGTTTGAATTCTTTTGTAATTATTCTTACTCTGTTTTTTTATTATTATTTGCTTCCTGTTACACGATGTATTTCGTGTATCATGGTGTAGTGTTAACATTTATAAATTAATGTTTAATATGTATCTATAAGTGCGGATCTGTAATTGGTTTAGGTACTGTTTGTTTTCTTTCTGTTACCATTTTTCTGTTTTGTTGACCTTACATGTAAAATAAATAAATTAACTAACTAATTGTTTACCATATATGATTGCCTATTATATTGCCGCCATCAGATACATAATGTAAGTATTTCCGATACTTTTTGACTAAATTTATGACCGGTTATTTTATACTTTGCGTGATGTATTGATAATATTTAAAACTATTTTACAATTTTTACAAATTATAAATGTAAAAGTAGCAAAATTGTCACCTGCTCCCGTCAGCCTTTAAGCATGAGACCAGTTTGAACGGGAAGACAGGAGACAATTCGAGAAATATTACTAGATTCCAAGCACAAATTAAAGAATCGATTGTACATATAAAACGTTTAATACAATTGTCAAAGTTATTAATGATTTAACAATATACAAATAATAATAATAATAATTTCTGACGTTGAGGGATTCTACTTACAAATCCCAGGTTCACTCAGGGCGATCTCAGAGGGTGAAGTGGCGTGGGTACGTGCTTATGCAGTGTTAAATTATTAAAGGTTGACAGGGAGAGTGGCGGCCTGTATCAGAACCATTACTGCCTTTTGTGAAAAGCGGCCTCCTTGGAGCCGGGGTCCGCAAGAGTTGGACTACCGGCACTGCCTGTGCTGCGTTTGGGACTCACGCTCTGGGC
This sequence comes from Calephelis virginiensis, assembly GCA_002245475.1. Taxonomy (NCBI): domain Eukaryota; kingdom Metazoa; phylum Arthropoda; class Insecta; order Lepidoptera; family Riodinidae; genus Calephelis; species Calephelis virginiensis. The sequence continues at coordinate 23,132 of NJDC01003239.1, forward strand.
ACTCATCTGGCTTGTATCAGTGGTGGGTCGGTACCGTATACCCTGGAAGTTACGACAACTTCGCTAAGACACTGTCGCCTAGAAGGACCAGAAATGACCAGGGTAGGGGGTTATAGGTCCCCCCACTGAACATGTCGCGGCCATATGATTACCACAATGGGCTACCATCGTAGCTGACATATACATAGTTTTTATCCTCGACCATTAGCATATCTTTGTTGTTGGCAAGCAGGTGTTGAACAACATCGGCCAAGTTGTGCACATTAATAACTTTAATAACACTCAATAGGCAAAAAGAACAAACTTAGCATGTGCTCATAAATATTAATTGCAATACAAATAATTGTTCAAAAATTATTAATTAATTACATTTTAATTCAAATTACCTAAATAAAAAATGTAAATGTGACCTTGCGCGTTAAAAAACTTGTCTTTATTTGACTTACATTTACACTGATTTGCAAGTCCGAGCAATAAAAACGTAATATGTATTTTTACACACAGACTCTGCTTGCCAGAAAACTAAAACATTGTGCTTTTAATTTGTAAAATTCGTAATGAGAATTTTAATTTCTAACTATTCGTATAGCTCGAGTACGAATGATCTAAACTTAATCAAGAGTCGATTTTTCAATTCGAGTTATCTTTAAAACATATTTTTTTGTTTGTTACTCATTCACGCAGAAATTGATTTGAAGTTCACGCAAAAATCGAGTTGAATCGATTTGAAGGAACTTTGATTAACCCATACGATATTTTTTATACCAAAAAAATCTTCATATGGGACAGCTAGTTATATATACTGCTTTACCTATTCCTGCCGTTATAACGTCAACGCTTGCCGTTGACGTGTTCCGGTTCGGAGAGTAATTGAGACGGTGAACCTACTTTTGTTCGAGGCCTAACATCAGGTTGGCAACGGGCTATTACCTCCTTTGGTGTCTCTAGGTAGAATTTCTTACAATCAGGAAATCCGTCTGCTTGTTTGCCTTCCAATGTCATTAAAAATAAATAAATACAGTGGTGCTGTTTTAGTTATATCATGATCATGTTTGGCGTGATTTTTTCGGTTTCGGTTTAGTTGGAAGGCGCCACTTCGAATCTCGTTGACTAGTTTGCATGTCAAACTAGTAAACCTACATCTCATCACCAGTGACAATGGGTTCCATGAATGTTGGACCTGAGTTGACTCGTTTTAGCATCGACTCCTTAGCGACTCTCATGCGACTCTTGTGATTAGCTGAGCAGCAACATGATACATACCCAAATGATTAGTCAAAACTATACGAATCGACTTATGAGGTACAGAAAGTTCGGCAGCTATCTCTCTCAAAGTTGAATGAGGATTTTCAGTCACTGTTTCCTTCACTTTTGCGATGTTAACTTGAGTTGCAGACGTTGATGGCCTACTAGAGTTAGGCAAATCTTCCATCATATCTAGACCGCTTTTAAAAGCTTTGTACCTACCATCATATCTAGACCGCTTTTGAATGCTTTATACTACTCAAAAGTACGAGTTTATGATGAAGTCTATTCACCGGAAGTCTTCTTTAATATTTTCACTGACTAAAGAATTAAAAATTTCGCTAAGGAACTTGAACTCTCAGTAGCTAAAATAGTTCGTCGGTTTGAGACGAAAGGTTCACATCCTGTCTGGGATGAAATTGTTTCTTTATTTAAAATTTAAAGAAATTTCACGGCAAGTTCTAAAATTAAAATACTTTGAGAGAAATGAAAACTATGACCATTATAAATATGAATTTCATCTACAGCGATGAACTCATTTAGTAGTTACTCAGAACGTGTATCTATAGGACATAACTACCCTCGTTTACGGAGTAGGAAAGGAATTAAAAATTAAATCCTCAGTAGCTGAAACAGTTAGAGCATTCGTCGGCTTGAGACTAAAGGTTAAGTCCTATCTGGGACGATTTTTTCTTTCTTTAAAATTTATGAAAAGAACAACAATTTGAATTTAGAACCATGAACAAACAGTTCATGCGCGATTTTGTTTTGACTGAATGAACTTCTATCAAAGACTTATTTTTGTTTGTATATTTATGTAAAGTAATAAATTAAGCTCAGTAAAACTGCAAGAAACTTTTTATTACCATGTCGTATAAGTACACAAAAATAGCATTATTAAATGTAGGTCCAAAATTTTGTCCTAGGTCAAAACAATATGGTTTGGATACTCATGATTTTTTTAGCCAACAACGCGTCATTGCTCGCCACTAATATTTTTAGGTTTTACGAGTGAGAAAAGTCGGATTAAGATAAACATACCTATAAGATATTACAAATTAAAATCACCAATAAGGCCTAAGGTTATCAACATGTTTTGTCACCTTCAGAATCTAAGGACGATAGATATATATTTCTTACAATGAAGATACGTGTGACGTCTACTTGTTTGTCTTCCTATCTTAAAAAAATCTATTCCTTTTCAAATGTCACGGATGTCCCTTAAATAAGCAAAGATAAACAAACATGCGGGTCACTTGACGGAAAGTAATCACCGCTATCCATGGACATCTGCAACACTAGGAGTAACACAGATACGTTACCGACCTTTCAGCAAAAAGTTCGTTCTACTTTGAAAGGTTCCTAAGTCAGAACCAATGTTGGTAACGAGTTCTACAGACATGTTTATGTTACCCTCCAAACCGGAATACGTCATGACGTTATGGCGGCAGGAATAGGTAAGACGGTGGTACCAATCCGGGCGAGTCGCTGCGAAATTTTACCACCTACTCAGATATCACGGTGTTAGTGATGGTAAGCCTATGCTCTACTTTTACGAGCTGCCTGGCAAGGCAAATATGTAATAAAAATAATATTCTGCAAAAGACGCACCAACACGGGGAGTTATCTAAAGCAGAGCAAGAAGAGTTGTTGTAAATTAGATGTATGTGTCTGTGTGTGGAATCATTGCTTTTGAAGTGGTGGCCCGTTTGACGGGGATTCACAAAAAAATAATGTTACGTATTTTTTATTAATGACTGTGTCATCCTTTTTAGGGATTTTTTAAATTATTGAAGAAAAATAGATGCAAACAACTTTTACACATATTTTGTTTCCTAAAAGTCAGTTTCTATTGATAAGTACAAATATTGATAAATACCTATTTTAAATTCTTGAATTATTATGTAAGAATAAAATATTCTGTGATTATGAAATAATAATGACGAAACATTGTATGAATAAACTGATTACAATTTAGTAAATAAGTAGTCTTACAAGAGACAAGACATGTCTAATAATGTGGCAGTCGTAACCGGTTCCAATCAAGGTCTGGGGTACGCTATTGTCAAAAGTTTATGTAGAAGATTTAAAGGCCACGTGTACTTGACCTCCCGCGATATAAATCGTGGAAAAAGAGCTGTTTCTAAGCTTGAAAAACTTGGATTATACCCTAAGTATCATCAATTAGACATTACTGATAGAGAAAGTGTTATGAAATTTGCAAAATTGATTGAAGAAAAACACGGAGGTATTGACATTTTAATTAATAATGCTGGAATCATATCAAGTGTATTACCACAAATTAACTATGAAGAAGACAAGAATGTCATAGAAATCAATTTCAAAAGTTTGCTCATTATACAAGAGTTAATTTTCCCCTTAATTAAAGACAATGGACGAATTTTAAACATATCAAGCAGCGCTGGGCATTTATCAAACGTCACAAACAATTACTGGATTGAAAGATTATCTAAAAATGATTTGAAAGTAGAAGACATCAATGAATTTGTTGATTGGTATTTAGAATCATCGAAAAATGGAACCTTCAACAAGAACGATTTAGCTGACAATGGAACTTTGGCAGCTTATAGAGTTTCGAAAGTAGCATTATGTGCTTTAACAAGGATACAACAAAAAGAGTTGGAACACAAAAATATTTCTGTGAATTCACTGCATCCTGGTATACTGAGGACTGGAATGACTCTAGGAGTAGGAGTTTTTTCGGCAGATCAGGCGGCAGCGACAGCAGTTTACTTAGTTTTGGCTGCACCACAATCACTTAAAGGACAATTTGTCTGGCATGATAGAAGAGTGATAGACTGGTGTGATTGTAACCTAGACATGTATTATACAATGTCTCTTTCAAAAAATATATTTTTTTATGGATTGTTTAATATTTTCAAAGATTATTTCACTTGCATTTTTAAAAAATAATTTTTTTTCCCCTTACACATTTAGTATATTATAAAATATTTTTTGAAAGAAAACATTGATCTCGAGAAACTTTCCACTGGCTTTTACTTTGATACAGTAAGTGATAGTATTTTTACTAATTTAATATTTGTTAAGCTTAAATATAATACATTGACAACAACAATAAGATAATAATTTGATTTTCCTTTTTTATCGCTAGCGGTGACTTGCGGTTTCACCTTAGCTTGGGTAAAATTAAACAAACTAAACTAAAGAAACAAAAAATTTCTCCTCAGACAGGATTTAGAAACTACTTCCTAGATCGTCAATTCTCTACCAGTCAGTTTAATGGCAATAATGACAAATAAATAATTTGTTTAAATAAATAATTTGTGGCAGTATTTTTACGGCTAGGGACAACCAAGATACTCAATAAAGGAGAGGGTTCTCAATGCTTGTATTTTTATAATTTCTATTTTGTAGTATTTTACGCCTCTGTAATCCAGCAGTCTGGCGTCGGGCTTGATTTCTTGAGGGTTCGATCAGGTCAAGTCAGGCAACAAAAAACTAGGAAATGTAATGAAAATAACGTTGCCTGGGATTGGATATTAGTGCCTGGTTAGCGAAAGACTTTGGCCACTTATCACATTGTGGGACTTAGTATCTTCGGCTAGTCGTCGGTACCCTAGTTATAACTACTTCTTCATTATGTCGCCATATTGGCTTGGAATCCTTTTTTTTAATTTAATAACTTCCAACTGTATGAACCAATTTTGACATTTTTTTAATTTGAAAACCGGTGTTTGTGATAATATGGTCTTAATCAATTTTGATTACGATTTAGGAAGTGGTTTTTGAGTTGTAGCTAATACTCCGTATGCAGCTTCCGATGCAAGAAGTCGTTTGCAGATTCTTGACCAACGCAATCTCTTATAGTGGATGATAAGCATCTGGGGAAACCGAAGCTATTGAGTGAATTTTTGATGCTGATCGATTTTATTTTATGGTGGTTGCTGCTATGAAACCTTTCATGGGTGAGTCTGACTTGCACTTGGGCGTTTTTTGTAGGTACATTGGTTTGTAAATTTAAAACTCAGATATATAAATGATGTTGATTAACATAATAAGTAGCCTGAAGAATCAGTTACCTTTGTTAAATACTCAAAATTCATCACATTAGTGACTGTCGTGTCAATTATAAGTGTGTAAAAGAACTCTTTGATCAAGTTCTATTAAGTGACTATCCATATCCCCGAAGAGGTAGGCAGATGTATAACCAGGGCATCCACGTTTAGCCCAAGACACTAAGTCCCACAATGTGATAGGTGGCAAGCCTATCGCCAACCGGGCACATATCCAATCCCGAGCAACAATTTTGGAACAAGAAATTTCTTTCGGAATCGCATCCGGGAACTCATGCAGTCAAGTACAACACCTGGACCGCTAGACCACAGAGGCAATACTAGTAACTAGATGGTTAATATTGGCCGTTAGATGACAGTAAGCATAGTTGTCGATTGATTAATCACATGAATTGTAAAAATGACTGTAATCAAACTTGGGATACAGGAAAACAGGTTAACGCTGCGTATTTTGATTTTCAGAAAGTTCTTCTGTATCAAGGTGGATAATGGCCTACTTCTGAAAAAGCTAGCTGCTATTGTGTATAACCATAGTGGCAGATCACAATCAAGAGTTAATCAAGGATTTACGTTTGGACTTATTTTTTAAGTATTACAAATGATCTGCCGAAGGTAGTTAGTCAATAGTTCAATTGGCTCTCAGCTTCTTTAAAGAAATATCGATAATAACTCGGTAAAAACTTAATATCTCGTGTCTTTAAGTTTCATGATATGGGTATTACGTGTAATACCAGTCTGATTGATCGCCTCTGTGGTCTAGCAGTTCAGGTATTGTGTTTATAAGGTCCTGGGTTCAATTCCCAGGTCGGACAACAAAAAGAAAATATGGTACTCCCAATTTTCTACAAAAAGTATTGCTCGGGATAGGATGTGTGCCCGGTTGACGATAGGCTTACCACCTAACAAATAAATAATTTGGTTTTATTAGATGACAGTATTTTTACGGCAAGGGATAACCAAGATACTCGATAAGGAGAGGGTTCTCAGTGCTTGTATTTTTATAATTTCTATTTTTTTAGTATTTGATGCCTCTGTGATCCAGCGGTCTGGCATCGGGCTTGATTTCTTAAGCGTTCGATTAGCTCAAGTCAGGCAACAAAATACTAGGAAATGTAATGAAAATAACGTTGCCTGGGATTGGATATGTGCCTGGTTAGCGATAGGCTTTGGCCACCTATCACATTGTGGGACTTAATGTCTTCGGTTAGTCGTGGGTGTCTTGGTTGTGCCGCTGCCTACCTTTTCGGGGATATGGGCGTAAAGATACTGAGTTTTAAAATGCATATAGAAGGAATATCTCAAGAACTCTACCGTGTGTTAGAGTTTGTCATGCGTATTCAGAGGTACAAAAGCTGCAACCGTGCCCTACAATTTATACTCATTATTATTACATTTTTTTAGAGTACAATTACAACATTTGAGGTCCTAATGAGGCGAAACACATTTTAGCGTTAGAAGAAATCCAACCCAAATTTATACGAGTTTCGTTTTAATTAGAATATGGATACTATCCGTGCATATACCCTTATATTTTAGTTTCTGGTACGATAGGAATGTCCACCATAAGATTTTGAAGAAAGTTGACACTCTTGACAACATAATTGTGAATAGATTTGAATTTGAATCAAAAGGCTTAAAGGCGTCTCTTCGCAATATATGCGGGGAATAACCCATGTTCTATTCCCCAGTTCTGTTGGTTTTGGGTTGCATAATAGACCATCTGCTTTCCAGCTAGGCAGCTCGTAAAAGGGAGCCAAGGCTTTACCGTCACTAACACCGTCATATCTGACTAGGTGCTAGAGTTTCACAGCGATTCGCCTGGATTCCTGCCGCCATAACGTCAGTGAATTTGTTTTGATATTTATAACTTATTTTCAAGATATTCACGGGCCGCATGCGGCTCGCGGGCCGGGGGTTGCCGACCGCTGGAGTAAGTCATTAAAAAGCGGTTAGCTCTAGAGGTTTTCTTTTATGATATTGGAAGGCAAATAAGCAGACGAATTTCCTAATGGTAAGAAATTTACTCCGCCTAGATACACCGAAGGTGGTAATGGTGCGTTGCCAACCTGAGGTAAGGATGTTAAGCCTCGAGCAAATGTAAGTTTACCGGTTACCTTACCCTCCGAACCGAAACACGTAATGACGTTAAGGAGGCAGGAATAGGTAAGGCGGTGGTACCAATCCGGGCGAGTCACTGCGAAACTTTACCACCTAGTCAGATGTCACGATGTTGGTGATGATAAGCCTATGCTCGCCTTTTACGAGCTGCCTGGCAAGGAAGGCAGATCTATTCTGCAAAGGAGGCTGGACCAACATGGGGAAATTAAATTGATTGATTGATTTATAATGTAACTAAGCCTGTGCCATTTTGTTGTACGTTGTAATGTCACTTGTATAAATAAATAAACACCCGCATACCAATCCATTTTCTTAATTTGTTATTTTGATGCATAAACTATATTCCTGTAAAGTTTGACTAAATTCTTTCATAAATTGTGCGTGAAAGGATAACAAAAAATCATCCATGCTCACAAGTTTTTGTATTTATAATATCAAAATGGGATATCAATATGGATTTAGTAATTTCTTTTGAACGTTGGAAATGGATTTAAAATCATGCTAAAGAGAAATAAAATTAATGGGTCTGCTATAAAGTTTGAAAAAGTAATTGTTTTATAAGTCATTTTCATACTCTCTATAAATACCATTCTTCGATATTTCGCGACTTCAAAATGATCAAATGCTACTCTTCTAAATGTTGTTATGTGAATTCGTGCATCACTATCATCAGCTCATTTTGTTAAAAAAAGAAATGTTGCTCATTTATTTATATTTCATCAATAGTTAAAGGCTTAGAGGTATCAGGTTCGAAGTTGAAATCCAGTTCTCGAGTGCGCAGGATCTCTTTGTACACATAAGCTGAAGCTCGAGGTGTACGCGTCCTCTCTGGGCTTTCGTAGTCAACCTCATATAATCCAAATCGCTGCCTGCAAGACATAAATTCGAAATTGTTAAAAAAAAGTCATCATATCACCACAAAACCACACAGCTATCACAAAGTTCTAAGTCATTTAAATTTATTGCCTCGTGTGCATTTTTTTTGAGCCTGCGCAGACTGTTACATCGACAAAATTTTAACATTATTATTAGTATCATTTACATTCTATTTTTTTAGATTTTCTAGGTTAATTTTCAATATTAAAGTATACTGAAAATACCATTAAATATATAGACCACCTGTATTTCTGCTAGACAGCTCATGATATGCGAACACAGTTGCATCAAGACTAGCAGTGGTAGAATCATCATTATCAGCCGGGGGACGTCCACTGCTGGACATAGACCTTCCCTAAAGAGCGCCACAAGTCACGGTCACCAGTCGCTTGTATCCACTTTGACCAGATCATCAGTCCACCGGGTGGCAGGCAGTCCAACACTACGTCCTCCGGTGCGGGGCCGGAACTTGAGAACCTTTCTTCCCCAGCTGTTGTCGGTTCTGCGAGCAATGTGGCCTGCCAAATTGCCACTGCAGCTTGCTGACTCTCTGAACTATGTCGGTCACTCTCGTTCTCTTGCAGATCACCAAATTACGGATCTTATCTCGCAAAGAAACACCGAGCATAGCTCTTTCCATATCACGCTGAAAGACTCTGAGCTTATTTACGAGGCTCACATTTAACGGCCAAGTTTCAGTTCCATCATCGGTAACACACACAGTGGTAGAATGCTACGCAGAAACTTCTACCTACCACCTTACCTTTCCCTGACGCATAATAACTCTGTCATATTCCGGTCCGGAAGCTAGTTCTAGTCCTCAGCCATTTATGCAAAAAAATCATTTTAATCGGTAGATGCGTTTGATTTTTTGCTTCCAGTAAAAAAAAAATTTCTTACGTGTATCCAAACATCCACTCGAAATTATCCATGAGACTCCAGGCAGTGTACAACCTGACATCAGAACCATCATCTATGGCATCCAGCATGGCGTCCAGGTAAGATCTGTAATATCTGATCCGAAGGTCGTCGTCAAGTCCAGCCTTAGTCGAGACGCCGTTCTCAGTAATAAATACTGGAGGGTTATCAAACTCTTCTCTTATTTTGCCAAGTAATTTGGTGAAACCCCATGGAACCAGCTAAGCATTAAAAATACAATTATAACAAAGGATTAAACTAATAATCATACAAAACATAAAAAAAGCATCTTCACCCCCATATCCCCGAAGCGGTAGGCAGAGGCACAAACAGGGCACCCATGACTAGCCGAAGACACTAAGTCCCACAATGTGATAGGTGGCAAGCCTATCGCCAACCGGGCACATTTCCAATCCCGAGCAACATTATTTTAATTGAAAAATTGGAAAAACCCTATTTTCTTTTTGTTGCCCGACCCGGGATTCGAACCCGGCATCTCTTGCAGTCAAGTCCAACAACTGAATCGCTAGACCTCAGAGGCGATCACACAAAAACTAAAATAAACTATACAGACTAATCTAGAAAATAATCATTTTTGGAAGTCGATTAAAACTGAAATTAAGATCAGTTACGTGCATGCGGAATCCCTTTTCGGAATCCCGTTTTGTAAGTCGTAATGCAAAATGGAAGGCAGTGAATTAAAACACAAAATATGATTTTTTTTTGGTTTCACCGGTTTTTAACGTTGTCACATAAGAAATTTCGCTGTTTCGAGATTCCGCAAGCGGTTCGGTGAGTTCGGAATGGCGTACCAAACAAAAATAATTTCGAACGCAACTCTTCTATATATTTTGTATCAGTCGCCTCCGAGAAATATAAATACTCTTTAGCAAGAGGTCACCTCATACGTAAGAAAATTTAGTAAGGAATGCAGCAGTGTTGCCAAATTAGCTATGTTTTCACTATATCTAACGGCATTTTAGATCAAAATATCAAAATTTTGTAAGTTTAAAAAAAATATTAAATATTTGTAATAAAATACATAAATAAAAAGGCAATTGTATAAATAATTATTATTATTTGCCATTTTTGGTGACATAGTTTTTTCACGAAATTTATTTTATTTTATATGTACTCAATGACTAGCACTGCTCTACTAATTTATGGAATCCGAATTGAAAAAGTGATGTATTTTTCTGTATGGTTTATCCTTAAGAAATTATTTCGTATACACGTGGCGGGCCTCAGAAAAACGTTTCAAAACAGCAACTAACATGATAATACTTATAACACTTTTAATATGCAAGGTTACTTTGAAAAGGCTGACCAAATTTAATATAAGGGGGTAAAAGCTTCAATGGTAATGCATATTAAATATTATTGCCATATTGCAATAATTAGTTTTATATACACTCATTTAAAACAGTCCACAAAAATGCTTCACTTGTTGTTACGCTACGTTGCGTCGTACCTAGTACGAGCCATGACTCACCAGCATCCGTATGCGACTGCGGTCGGTGGGAACTAGTTTTATGCTTCGTTTATGCTATAACCATGCATGTGTATTTTGCGTTAGATAAAAATTATGAGTTAAGTTTTTTTAAATATTCAATTAGGTACTTCGTAGAAAAAAAGTATTACGTTCCGAATCGTTTTTCAAAATTTAGCTGGTACTTTAATTATCACACTGTACATAATAGTGTCATATCTATGATTATTTTAATTATGTAATATTTTTTTGTAAATTTAACTGGACTCAATAATAAGTTATTTCTATTATTCAGTTATGCTATTACTAATATTAAGCTAACTGTAATTATTAAATGAAGTAAAATTGCAAAAACCAACTTTAATTTCTCTTGCATGCAAGTTTTTTGAAAGTTCTAAAATGGATGCGAAATTTAAATAAGACAAATTTTAAAGATATGATCAAGAAGACAGATTACTGGCAAGTGAATCTGATCTATAAACAATGTACTTACATAATTCCAAGAAGCTTCTGTTCCTTCCCATTCACTTTTAGCGTACGATGAAACTTCAACGTCATCATAATAAGAAGGTGAGGGAAAAGATCCTATCACTGATTCATTTCTATATACAATGTAAGTAGTATAGTGATTAAGACCAAAGAAATCAGAGCTTCCTCTTATCATTTTAATTTCCTCTTCTGTAAACTCTGGAAGTCTTGACCTAAGGAATCCTTGCTCAGCACTTTTAGCGGCAATTCTTTTTTTCATAGCTGGAGGAAAGTCTCCTTCTTTCGAGAATATCGGATGAGCATATTGTCCCCACTAAAACAAGTAAAACAGATGTTACATTCTCATGATAGTATCTAACCTGGATTTAAAAAAAGGGTTAAAATCTGTATTTTCATAATTCATATAATTTGTACGTTTTACCTAATTCACTTTCTTGCCATAACATCAACCGCTGCCAGAACATCAGTACTTATCCCCACATGGTGCAATTTGGGACTTAGTTTAGCCTGTAAACTTACGTAGGAGGCAGAGAAATGTAGTTTTAGGTTGGCAATGTCCAGATTTAATTTTTATTTGTATCTCGTATTTCTTTCTATAAGGACTGCTATGTACAAATAAGTAAAGTATAATACATAGTTAAATAATAACCTCAAATTGTCGAAACTCTTCAGTAGCTTCCTCGTGCTCTTTTGATTCAGGTTTATTTTTAAAAATAAAAAAAGAGTAGTTTAGTATTTAGTAAAAATTTTACCTCAAATTGTCGAAATTCATCAGTAGCTTCCTCATGTTCTTCTGATTCAGGTTCATGCCATCGAGCACTTAGTGTAATACCAATAGTTCCACCTTGCGTTGCTCTGAACTCGTCATTATACAAATGCCATACTTTTGCATGAGCCACCAACAAATTTTTAGCACACATGTATTCACCATATCCAGTTATGTCATATAAAGGTGCCATAGAGGCATCAGCATAACCCCGGAAACACACTTCCTTTGGTTCGTTTATAGTGATCCAGTACTTGACACGATCTCCAAATCTTTCAAACAACACACGAGCATAATCGGTGAACCAGTCCGCCATGTGTGGATTCGCCCATCCACCAAGTTCTTGCAATTTCTGAGGCAGATCCCAGTGGTATATTGTTACCATGGGTTCAATGTTATATTTCAGCATCTCATCGATCAAGTTGTTGTAGTACTGTATTCCAGCCTCGTTGATTTGGTCCGGGAAACTTGTAGGCAAGATCCTAGTCCAGGATATGGAGAAACGGTAAAAGTCTAGTCCCAGCTCCCTCATCATTTCTACATCACGTTTGTACTGGTGGTAAGAATCGTCAGCTACGTCTCCTGTATGACATTCCTTGATGGGGCATGGTACTTGATGTGTTAAGCGGTCCCAAATATTCTCAGATTTTCCTACAAATAAGACATTACAGTTTTAATTTTGTGTAAATATTAAGGACAGAGTGCAATGTAACAAGCTATTTCTATTTTGCATCAATTAAAATAAACCACTGTTCCTACTATACTGATTTTGATGTAACACTGTTTAAGTTTAAATTTGTATTGCTAGCGTTCAAATATAAAATAGCGTATCTCAAAAAAGTATTGAACAATTTTCGACGAACCTTCAACTATCACGATTACTTACGTGCATTTGTTATGTAACTACGAAAAATAAAAACATATTTGAGTTTGGATTCTAATATTAAATGTATTAAATTATTGACTAACAATGTAGTTTTTATATTGACTAAATCTGGTATGTAATGTTAAGCTATGGTTAAGGCACCTTAAAGATGTGATATGTAAGGGAGCACTCTACATGACGCTACACCCTACTGAAATTTCCGTAAGATACTATTTGTCAGCCTTGTTACTTATTTCACATGTATTATTAATATGTGAGTTAAGTGAGTTAAATTTTATTCGTTAATGTAACAGGTGACCTATAATTCATCATCATAGATTACAGTTATAAGCAAGTCATTAAATACTTCTATTTACTATGTTCTACTACAGGTATCTAATATAGATTCTAATATTTTGCGAAAATGATCTAGAGATGTCCCTTAATCTTTTTAAAAAATAAACTATTTCATTATGTATGAGTTACTTATTCATGTATGAGTATTTTTCGTTTAGAAATTCACTATGCTTAGGTACTTTGATTTAATTGAATGGTCAAACAATTTTTTTCAATTCTTTTTATTATTTGTAAGAATTATTTTAAATCATTTTTTTTTTAACATTTATTTAGTTTGATATATTTTTCCACATTCACACGATTGCGAATTTGTTTCTAAATTGAAAATTGCTTTAGCGGTGTTGTGCAATTTTTGTAATGGGTGAAAAATGATAAACTTACGTCAGGACACACGACCTGACTGAAATCCCGTTCACCGATCGTAAAATAGAGGAAAGGTTAAGCCACTTGGTCTAAGATCTGAACTTAGATCGACCTACACCGAGCTGATAATAGAATAAAACCTATTTCATAATATATTTAGTATATCAGAACATTTTTATAAATGAGTTGCCTAAATTAATCGTGAATAGATTTTTTAAAATTAAATTATAAAACAAGTTGCCTACTACTTATCGGGTTGCCAGGCATAAACATATATGTCGATGCCAGTTTCATTTACGGGATCAGATAGTAGAAACAATATATCAACGGAAGTTTTGTTGCAAATAACATTTTTTAACAACAAAATAAAAATATTCTGACTAGTATTCTGACTTTTAAAAGTAACACATATTTAGGAATATGATTTCGAATATACTAAATTTAATTTAAAATATGTTTCATGGTATTATCATCGCGGTGTAGTTTCGGATCTTCTACTAACTGTAATTGCCACATTTCATACTGTAATTTTCATTTCTCCGGCCGCTATATCTTCAAGCCAGCCAGGTTGCAGACGCAAATCGAGCTTACATACTCGTACATATATTGTTCTCAAATAAATTCAATTAATTGACATTTACAAACAATGTTAATGATAGTCCTTATTAAGCTGATAATTAAAGCAATTCGTGTAAAATTATACCCTAACTAGTCCGAAATATCAAAAACGTATAACGTAAATATTCAAGTTGTTAGTTTGTAAGTATGGATGTATGGATGTATGGATGTTTGTTACTCTTTCACGCTCGAATGGCTGAACGGATTTGTCTGAAATTTGGAAGACAGATAGATTGTGACCTGGATTAACATATAGGCTATTTTTAATCCCGATCGCACACCGGGTTTCTGTGAAAACGCGGGCAAAGCCGCAGGTAGCAGCTAGTTACGACATAAAACTTACCGTCTTCGTTCCATGCACCTTCTACTTGATATGATGCTGTCGCCGTTCCAAAAAGGAATCCATCGGGAAACTTTCGCACATCGTTGCGTTTGCTTTTGATAATCTTACTCTCACTTAAGTACACGCAAAGGATCAACACAAAGCAACTGAAAAAAATTAAATACTTGAAATTAGTTGATCGAGTAAAACTACCTATCTGATAAAACAATTGCATTTATTTTTTCTTTATTGTGTATTTCTGTATTCTTATTATTGTATATTTTTTTCTACTCCGATTATGTAATATTTGAAAAAGTCTGGTTTATCAGGACTTTTTTCTAACTTTATAACTGTTAACTGCTTATTAAGCTTTTTGTTCTTTTTTTCCTTATAAATAACTGGTTAGGATTTTGGCACCATCGAGAGAAAAGATGGCCTAAGTTTTTTCATAATTATTGAATTTCGTGTCTATATTGAGTGAAATTAGTGAATTTTGATGGCATTTTGTACGATTTCGTTCAGTGAAAGTGCACAAATGAAATAATCATGAACAAATGAGCGTATCGTGTATTTATTTGTTGCCGCCAAATCGCACTCGATGAGCTTGAGTAATGATGCCACCGCTTTACCCAAGACACTGACATGACTCATTGATGACTTGTGACTAATTATAATTAAATATATAAATAAATACCCCGTGTTGGTCCGGGCTCCTTTGCAGAATAGACCATCTGCCTTCTTGCCAACCAGCTCGTAAAAGGCGAGCATAGGCTTACCGTCACTAACACCGTGACATTTGACTAGGTGGTAGAGTTTCGCAGCGACTCACCCGAATTGGTACCACCGCTTTACCTATTCCTGCCGCTACGACGTCATGACGTGTTCCGGTTTGGAGGGAAAGGTAGCCGGTAAACTTACTTTTCCTTGAGGCCTAACATCCCGGCCTCAGTTTGGCATTACACCATTACCACCTTTGGTAGACGCCTAGAGACCTAGGCGGCGTGAATTTCTTACCATCAGGAAATCCGTCTGCTTGTTTGCCTTCCAATATCATAAAAAAATCCCGAGTTTGGTAAATTTGATGCAAATTTCTAACCTACAGAAAGAAAGAAAGAACTGTTTATTAGGATGAATCCAGTGTATTTTACTTAATGTCTCAGGAAACTTAATGTTAGTAACTTGTATATTAAACTTAAAGCTCTATCAATTTTGTTAATTTTGAGTAGTTTAATTATCAGGATTTCAACTTACAATTGTTTAAATTTTGCCATTGTGTCGACTCTTGTATTTCAAAAATGGATTTGCTTAAAATTTTGCCACTCTATGTGTTTTTATCTATTTTTTGCTCAGAAGTGGATAAACCTACTTGAGGAAGATTGACATATCAGTACTTTAACATCTTCGTGTGTGATATCGATGTTTACGTTTATGATACAAAATAGTAGGGGAGCCCAAGAGGGGATTTTTGGACTAACTCAGGCGCGTCAGATTAAGGCAGCCTTTCCCAAAGTAGGCGATAACGCCCCCTTGTGGGTGCTGGAAGCCTAGAGGGGGGCGGTATAAATCTTGAAAAAAATGTTTTTTCTTAAACTAAAAACTAAAGAAAAAAACGAGGGGGGGGGGCGCTACAAAACAACTGACTTTCAAAGTGGGCGTTACATGAAATAAGTTTGGGAACCTCTGGATTAAGGTATGGGAGATACCCTGTACCATTGTTGAACACCTCCATTATGTATCAAATCTCTACATAGAGACGCGCATGTAGGGTTGTCTGTCTAATTATTTTTGGTTTGAAAATATACTCGAGCGTGTCAGATTAAAGCACGACGGGGTTATTGTATGCCAATAAGTCCATGTTTGAATTTTCTGATGATTTGAACAAGACGTACGGGAGTAGGAAGTTCAGAAACTTTCAAAAACCAAGTTATATGTGTTAATTGTCTATTACAGCAATCTGTCTGATTGACATATTTTTGTCATCGGAGACACATTAGGCATATATATTATTAATATGTGATGAGTTCGGCTATGATCAAGTGACTGAAATTACTATTTTAGTTTCTAGACACTTAACGCACCGCTAAAAAGAATAACCTTACATGACCTTTTTTACTCTCCACTATTTAATCGACAAAGTGCAATGGGTCCCAATTACGCTGGAGTTACTACACATTTCGCATTGCGGGCTCCCCTACTAAAACTTGACAATCATAAATATTGATTCTTATCAGATAAGTTATATAGTAAGTAAGTAAGTAAGTATCTTCACGCCCATATCCCCGAAGAGGTAGAGCAGAGGCACAACCCACGACTAGCTGAAGACACTAAATCCCACAATATGATAGGTGGCAAGCCTATCACCAAGATAAGTTATAATCTTGAGATATCTCGAAAACCCTTTTTTCTTAAGATTCGACGATCACACACTGTTTTCAAGTAAAATTTTCCTGTTCACGCCTGATTCAATTAGGTGTTACATATTTTTTTCTTTCTTTTAAGCAGTAAACAATAGATCATAGCAATAGGTGAATGCAAAAAGTTGCATGGATTTTAATGAATTACTAAAACATGAGGTCATTTAGTTAACTCGTAAATTAGGTCCTTCAAAACTGGTTTTTATTTTTATACTATGTATTCACTACATCTATCAAATGATATTTACTCTAAAATTGTGAAATTGTTTTCACAATTTATTAGGGTGTTTATTAGGGTATATTTTCTCATGTCAATTATTTGATATGAAATTATTTTTCTCATTACCGAATCAAATTAGTAAACGATTGATTCGATTGATTCTTATTTTATTTATTTATTATTGTACACAATTTTTGACATAAAACATGGTCAGTGATAAACAGAAATGCACAAAAGGTGTTAGAATCTGTGATGAAACATCCACTGTTCCGTCTTCCAAGACATCATGCACAATGAATAAATAACCTAAACGTAGTAATAATATAAAAAAATACATATTTTATGATTTTTCATTCGTGTGAGTCATTTGTAATATAAATAAAATTAATTAATACCTATATATAAATAAGAAACCTGAAAGCCACTAATTGTTATGTAATTGTTAAGTAATATTCTTTAAACCTTCTTTTGAAGATAGGCAGGGAAGGGCTATCGCGGACCTCAAAAGGGAGTGAATTCCATAATTTGACGGAACGAAAAGTAAAGGTGTTTGAGTAATAATGGGACTCAGGGAGTGAGATACAGGAAAACGATGTATTGAACAAGAAATAAGACGACACGGTGATTAATTGGAATGTAAAAAAATAAAACGCTCCCGAAGATGAGAGGGGGCAGACGGATTACAAAAAATATTAAAAAGGAGACAATGTCAATGAGAATTTATGCGAAGAAACTGAGTCTCACAATGTGATAGGTGTTAAGCCTATTGAACAATCAAGGACATATTTATTAGAAAATTAAAAATACAAAGGACTCTGATCGGTTCTGGGCTATATGATGCCCAGAATGAACACATAGTGGACTGCTAACACTAGTCTGTAAATAAAAGCTTATAAAATTTTAGAAAATAAAAATAAAATTGAACAGTGCTTGTCTGAGTTACAGCCAAGTTTTAACTTTGTTTGCCTATTGGCAAACAAAGTTTAAAGTATTTCTTAAGTCCTTCACATAAATGCGGAAACCTATTCCAACAATTCGACACAAAATTTCTGCCTTACAAACCCATTTAAATTATTAAAAAATTCGATTGTATGCGTTAGCTCCATAGATTGGTATGGATTCGCCGCGTTTGATTGTTTTTGCCGTAACAAAATCAATGTACTAAGAGACGCTTAGCACTATACCGTCACCTGTAAGCGGTCCAACAGAGTACAGGTGAGAACTCAAAAGTGCAGGTAGAGTGAGTCCATTTTGGTCATATATTTTTGTACGGCACTGTTATCACTGGAATAGAATCTGTATTGAAACAGTATGAAACTGATTCCGTACAGAATCAAAAGACCAAATTTAAAAATAAATTACTAAAATGGATTCACTTTTGGATCCCCACTAGCACTCAGTTGGACAGCTTACAGGTGACTGCATAGTGCAATCTTATTATTTTATGCTCTTATATCGTCCTATATACGTTACCTGGTGGTTCATATGACTCATCTATTTTTAGCATAGGCCTGTGGTCTACGTAAATAAATGTCGATTTTAAAAAAAATAACTAAATTTGTTTGATACTACAGGCCTAAATTTAAATATGACATCGAACAAGATAACGTTTTTCATACATTTTTTTTTATTTAAGACTAGCTGTTATTCGCAGCTTCGCCCGCGTAGTCTATTTAACACGCGTCTGGGCTGTGCGGTCGGTAAACTATAGTGTAAAGGGTTACTTCGTTTTAAACTTAATACTTGTGATGAATACCTTATTCATTTGGATAAGGATTGATCCTATGTTTATAAAAACTACCTTCACAATTGTTGCATTATTTAAAAACAAAATTGTTTGGTATAAAGATAGTTACAGTGAGCTAACCTTAAAAGATAGAAATATGCTGTCACTGACTTTTTTTAAGAACTTTCAAAGGGGAACAATTTATGATTTTTGTGAAACTTGAACCGTTTACGCAGCGCACGCAGCGGAAGCACTTAATAGGAAAAAATAACCCCCGATTTTGAAACATTCTTCATTGGTGCTTAGCTCCTATTGGTCTTAGTGTAATGGTATATAGCCTATATCCTTCCTCGATAAATGGGCTATCTGACTGAAACACTGAAAGATTTTTTCGAATCGGTCTCGTTGATCTAGAGAGATTAGCCCGTTCAAGCAAACAAACAAACTCTTCAGCTTTATAATATTAGTATAGATAGCGTACTTACGAGGTGGTCCAATTGTCTAGGTCTGCTGATGAAATCAAATGGGAATCGTGGAAAATTCTCAATTTTAGTGCAAAAAAACGGGATCATACAAAAAGTAAAATTTAGCGATTATTAGGTACCTACCTACATCTAGTTTTTTAAAATTTATTTAAGAATAAAAATGCACTTTCTCAATTTTTTCAATTTATGTAACATAAAACCATGGATTACTTAAAGCCATCGACCACACATCCCACTAGACGCCTATTCTTTACAATTTTGCTTTGAAACAATTCTGGCAAATAGCTGAGGTGCGGGGAAGCGAGGAACTGCTTTCTTATTGGCCTTTGCAATGACAACACGTCATATTTATAAACAGATATGTAAGATTAAGGATGAGACATATTTAATACGAACAATATAATTTATCGATATGCCTTTTATTTTATGAAGTATTTATTTATTTTATTAATCAGGCTTCCCAACAGTTGTTACAATAATCTAATTTATACATATTAAAAATAACAAATAACCAATTGCACAACATCTTACAGGTAAACACATAAAACTCACACATCTATTTCTTTACACTAACAATTAGTTATTATTGATAAATTAATATAACTTTACTATATAAAAAAGTTCGATTTGATTAAAAAATAAAATAAATATTCACTTAATTAAAACATGCAAAATCATTCACATAATATTTTTCTTAATTTTAACTTTTGAATCAGAAAAAACATCAAAGTTACCACAATACTTGTTAACCATAAAATAGTAAAATAGTAAAAAAATAATTTCCAAAACAAGACTACATTAAGCCATTGGCGCCACTTTTCAAGTTAAATCACATTTAATATACTTAAGTTTTCTTTGTAAGAATAACATTGAGCTGAAAACTTGAGACAATAGTACAAATGGTTAACAAATCTTTTTTGTATTCTTTCCAATCTTATTGAATGGTTAGAAAAATGTGGGCGCCATACTACGCTACAGTACTCTAATTTACTTCTGACAAAACTGTAATAAAGAACCTTCTTAGTGCTAACATTGCGAAATTCCTTACTGTTACGTATAATAAATCCCAAATTTTTGAGCGCCTTATTGGTTACATTTTGTATGTGTGGAGTAAATGCCAATTTACTATCTCAAACTATACCGAAATCTTTAATAGAATCCATCTCAGATAGGACAATACCATTAATAGTATAACAAGAAGAAATGGTGTTAGTTTTACGAGTAAATTTTATGTAATTTGTATCAAATTGAATTGTTTTTATTTATTCGAGTAATTCCCACCTGAACCACAGAATATCGTTGAAATACTGTAAAAAAAATTAGTTTTAAAATTGTCCCAGCCCTTTGAAAGTTTTATAACATACTGACCCAACATAGCCTATCGGAACTAGTCTTGAATTTATATCACCCAGATAACCACCTAATGCACTTAAAAGAGTTCAATAAATTCGGCTCAACTATTTATGTATATATATATATTTATAGCCCGCTACCGCAGAAGTTCAGCTGTCCGGGTCCGCTGACTAAAATAGATCACCGGCCCCTCTGCCAGGCACCTCTTAAGAGGCGAGCTTAGGTAAAACAGGTAATTGTCAACAAGATCACTGGTGATACAGTGGTATGCAGCAACTTCCCTGGGTAGTTATAAACCGCCTTACCCATTCCTGCCACTATAATGACAGTGTCACATTCCGATTCGGAGGGTAGGGAAGCCAGTAGATTTGCACAATAGGCCTTACATTCCGACCATAGGACAGCAACGCACCTGTAACATCAATGGTGTTTATAGGCCATGATTATCTGTAATCATTAAGAGAGCCGTTTGCTTGTTCGCTGACTTCTCACATGAAAAAGAGTAACTATCCAGAGGTCAACTCAAAAGTAAAATTTAAATTTATCGATAAAATACATAAATACCTACATAAAATACCGGTACAATACCGGTATCCTATTCACGATAAGTAAATAAAAATATCGATAAAATAGATTTGCACATCCATCACTAGCTGTATGCAAACGAAAGTAATAGCTTGAAAATCACATGCGCAAGAAAGGGATATAAACACGCATCGAACAGTGACTGACCAGTATATAATGAACTCCAATATATATCAAATAATTTAAAATGTAATTATGAATGTTATTATTTTTAATTAATCTACGGAAAGTTGTACCATCTTTTCGGTAATTTGAAGTCCGGCTGTCTTTATCGTACCATTTAATTGAAGAAACAGTCATTTTATATCTATTTTTTTTACTTTTTATACAATAACGCGACAATGTTTACAGGTCACAAACCTGGTCGATACAGTTCATGTTTTTATAAGTAATAAGCTACATTAGAACAATTACACTTATGTGTTGACACAACCGTGTTGCCTTATATGCGGCGTCTATTGGGATGTGTGGTCGATGCTTAAAGCTCTTTTTTGACGTTTAAAACATTTTACACTATCACAATATATTAAAAGACACAAGTTTACTTTTGCTGGGTTGATGCATTATTGCTTATCAGCATCCAGTTATAATTTTGATAGTATAGAGATAGACCACTCTCTGTATAGAATAGATCACCTGCCGTCCTGCGAGACAGTTTGAAAGAGGCAGGCAAGGGCGAAACGTCTCACTACCAACAAGACCACTGGTGGTAGGGCGTTGTGCAGCAATTTACACTATCAACAAAAGGATCCACATCCTATCCTATTCCTACTACCTTAGCGACAATGTCATGTTCTAGTCCGGAGAATAGGGCAGGGCGTCTTTTTAAGATATTGGAAGGCAAACAAGCAGGGCGTCTGCTTGTTTGCCTTCCAATATCTTAAAAAAAAGTACACAAAATTAGTGTTTTCATAGCTTTCTGGGTTTCCGTTATCAGATCAAGGCTTCGTGCCAATGAGATCGGCTTGGCGGTACGCTCTTACAAATCACTAAAATCTTTTTCAATCAGTTGAAAAACGACCGAGAAATTTATTGCCATATAAAATTAAGTATTATTATTAGTATTAAAGAGGACGGGTTAAAAAATCCGG
The DNA here is from genome assembly GCA_002245475.1 of Calephelis virginiensis. Lineage (NCBI taxonomy): Eukaryota > Metazoa > Arthropoda > Insecta > Lepidoptera > Riodinidae > Calephelis > Calephelis virginiensis. The sequence goes on from NJDC01003239.1 coordinate 45,487, forward strand.
AGGATCACAGCGACCTTGACAGATCTATTGTGATCGCGCCTTTTTTTCATTAAGATTACCGCAAGGGCGACAGATTATAGGAACTGTACAATGCATTTGGGATTTACCAGCTTCATATCCTGGGGATTAATTATGGGCCCACCCAGAAGTCTACTTCTTTCTAGGTTAAGTGCTGGACACTCTCAGAGTATGTGTATTGCTGTTTCCTCTGCCTCCAAGCAAGTTCTACAATCAGGCTCTTCTGCTAGGCTCATTCTGTTTAAATGTTTATTCATTTGGCAGTGTCCTGTTAACGTTCGGACTAAAATCCTGAGCTCTTTTGGTTGCATGTTCTTTGCAATCGATGTAAATTTGGTTTGAAACCCCGTGACAAGATATGCTTACGAGAGTAGGAGCGGCTTAGGTTTTCTTAGGCATATATTTCGGCCTGATATACAGTAGCGTGAAGACCAAAGCTTACATGCTTGCAGTAAACACCCGCTCCCGCTTTCCCATCTATTCTTGATCCGTCAGTAAGACAAGTGACGTTCCCTGATTCGATCGATTTTGGTACTCCTTTAAGCCATTCTTCTTTACTGGTTGAAGAAATATCGTACAGTATTTTGCAATGAGTCTATTGTAAAGTGTCATCAGAATTGAAGATTGCCAGCTACATTGATAGAACTTTGGGGTTTGATTATCGAAAAAAAATATTTTTTTAAACTCATGACAGGCAGGTCTGTAAATATCGTGAGATTTAGCACTCGATACTGTCTGCCTACCCAGTAACTCACTTAGTGTCAAAATATGTATGTGTGTTTGTATCGGTTATCTTTGGTAAGTTGTTTGAACTGCAACTGCAAAAACCGACTTCGATTTCAAAAAGTAGGATGTCTAGATACACAAAAAATTAAGTATTTTCCTCTATTTTTCTAATATTCCATCGCCAGATTCAAATTTAGTAATTCAGTGGCAAAGGACCACCTTGGCAGTATGCTCTTTAAAACAAAAAAAAATTAAAATCAATTTATAAATGACGGAGATTTTGATTAAGATTATTAAAAAAACTATCATAGCCTCCTCCTTTTTTTTTAGGCGAAAAATATATTTAAAGAAGTTTGACGTTGGAGCTTCAATGAAACAATATCATTTAGTCGATTATGATTAGTTTAATTTATTTGTTATCGATGGTCATAGGCACGGATGTATCTGGTTCGAAGTGGAAATCCAGTTCTCGGGTTCGGAGGATCTCTTTGTACACGTAGGCGGAGGCTCGAGGTGTACGCGTCCTCTCTGGGCTTTCATAGTCAACCTGATATAATCCAAACCGCTGACTGTAATACAAAGAGATCTCTGATTATCGAGGCAGAAAAATGTGTTAATTAAAACACACATGCACACACACAAAATTACACACATAAAATGAGTCTAACCCCAATATAAGCAAATTATATACTTGTATTATGGGTGTTATTCAACGACTCTAATTTATAGAAATACTTGAATAGATACCAAAATAAATTTAATAAACACCCAGACCCGGAAATGCAGACACCTAAATGTGTATCACACAAATGCCCGCCCCTATCGTGAATCGAACTCGAGCTTCGCAGTTGATCGGTGGAGATAGGCGAGTACGCTAGCTACTCAACGAGGCGGTCTTTTTCACACTAGGAATTACAACACTGTTATTTAGAAGTGCACACTTCCGTGGTTTGCAAGTGTTTTGGTTATTTGCATTTCGTTTAAATTCGGGTTTTTTAATCAGTAAAAATCTTGTATAATTGTACGAATCAATTATGCAATTTCGATTTCCAATTTACATGGAATCCAGATTCTATAGTAACCATACTGATGTTAATTTTATCCATCCTCTATTAAAAGCATCTTCACGCCCATATCCCCGAAGTGGTAGGACCCACAACCAGGACCCTCACAACTAGCCGAAGACATTAAGCCATGATAGGTGGCAAGCCTATCGCCAACCGGGCACATATCATATCCCGGTTTAAATAAGTCGCCTGTGTGGTCTAGCGGTCCGACGTCGCACTTGACTTCTTAAAGTCCCGGATTCGGTTCCCGGGTCGATCAACAAAAAATTTAAAAATTATATATTTTCAATTTTCGAATAAAAATAATGTTGCCTATTAGAACCAATAAAGTAATATAATAAAAAATCACGAGCAATCCTACAGATCGGTCTACTTTTAACATTCCAATGCAATAAAAAACTTCTTACGGTTTTCCAGTAAAACAAAAATGATTTTCTTACGTGTATCCATGCATCCACTCGAAATTATCCATGAGACTCCAGGCGGTATACAACCTGATATCGGATCCATCATCTATAGCATCCAACATGGCGTCCAGGTAAGATCTGTAGTATCTTATGCGTAAGTCATCATCCAAACCAGCTTTAGTAGAAACTCCGTTTTCAGTAATAAACACTGGAGGGTTGTCAAAATCTTCTCTTATTTTGGTAAGTAATTTGTAAAAACCCCATGGAACTAGCTAAATACATAAAACATATTATTAAAATAAGAAATTAAACTCATAACTCAGCTTTTCTCTAAAAACTGACTAAACAATTTTACCGCAATAATATTGTAATATTTATTTCAATAATGACATAATGTAGTATACAAAAATTGATCCCGATTAAAATGCAAAAAAAAAAAACAACCAACGATGTCATAAGTGGCATTAGGAGCACCTCCAAATAAGGAGTTGTTTTTATTAGGTATTGTAACACCAAAACTTAAAATTGTTGTATTTAAGTGTTAAGAGATGGCGCTAAAGATAAGAATCGCATAATTTGCAGAAGTGACACAAACTGCAACCACTGTAAAGTGTACTATGTAAATTATGTTATCATGATCGCTGCTACGGCACCCTACAAGGGCGAGTCCAATTCACACTTGACCGTTTTTATTTAAAATATACCTACTTATTATTTAGAGACATAGTTGAACTTCATCTGATGAACTTACATGATTCCAAGAAGCTTCTGTCCCTTCCCATTCGCTTTTAGCGTACGTTATAACTTCAGCATCATCATTGTAAGAAGGTGAGGCGTAATATCCTTTCACTGATTCATTTCTATATACCATAGACGTACTATAGTGATTAAGACCGAAAAAGTCAGAGCTTCCTCTTATCATTTTAATTTCCTCTTCTGTAAATTCTGGAAGTCTTGATCTAAAGAATCCTTGTTCAGCACTTTTAGCGGCAATTCTTTTTTTCATAGCTGGAGGAAAGTCTCCTTCCTTTGAGAATATCGGATGAGCATATTGTCCCCACTATAATAAATGAAAATAATTATTCTCGTGATAATATTTACTTTAATCGCCTCTGTGGTCTAGCGGTCCGGGTGTTGGACTTGACTGCATGAGGTCCCGGGTTCGGATCCCGGGTCGGCCAACAAAAAGTAAATTGGATTTTCCCAATTTTCTAATTAAAAAAAAATGTTGGTCGGGATTAGAAATGTGCCCGGTTAGCGATAGGCTTGCCACCTATCACATTGTGGGACTTAGTGTCTTCGGCTAGTCGTGGGTGCCTTGGTTGTACCTCTGCCTATCTCTTCGGGTATATGGGCGTGAAGATACTAGTATTTACTCATGATATAAATTGAAATACAGTTTTATTGCAATCTGTAACTAAATGAAAAAAAGGTACATAAAAGGTAAAATAAAATGTTGCAATATTTCAATCAGTTATATAAATTACAATCTTTCACTTGTGGCTTCGCTTGCGTACTAATATATATATATTACGAATTGTAACCTTTGTGTCATTCTGATGTTTAAACTATATGTCTGTGAAATTCAATAGTTTTTGTGTGGAAGAGTAATAAATATCCATCCATTCTTCCAAACTTTTGTAATTATAATATTTGCAGTTCTATCACTAGCAACCATTTTATTATATTATACATGCAAACGTTCTTCTAGAATCACTATATCTCTTAAAAAAGTGCATCAAAATTCGTTGCTTGGTTTGTAAGGTCTAGGCAAAGATACGTATAGACAGCGGAAGACAACTTTGTTTTATACTAAGTAGTGATGCTTATTCGCTTGAATGTATTTTAAAAATAATAAAAAAAGATTAAATATTTATATTAATAATTAGTATTTAGTAAAAATTTTACCTCAAATTGTCGAAATTCATCAGTAGCTTCCTCATGCTCTTCTGATTCAGGTTCATGCCATCGAGCACTGAGTGTAATACCAATAGTTCCACCTTGCGTTGCTCTGAACTCGTCATTATACAAATGCCATGCTTTTGCATGAGCCACTAGCAAATTTTTAGCACACATATATTCACCATATCCAGTTATATCATATAAAGGTGCTAAAGAGGCAGCGGAGTAACCTTGGTAGCAGACTTCTTTGGGTTCGTTTATAGTGATCCAGTACTTGACACGATCTCCAAATCTTTCAAACAACACACGAGCATAATCGGTGAACCAGTCCGCCATGTGTGGATTCGCCCATCCACCAAGTTCCTGTAATTTCTGAGGCAGATCCCAGTGGTATATCGTCACCATTGGTTCAATGTTATATTTCAGCATCTCATCAATCAAGTTGTTGTAGTACTGTATTCCAGCCTCATTGATTTGGTCCGGGAAACTGGTGGGCAAGATCCTAGCCCAGGATATGGAGAAACGGTAAAAGTCTAGTCCCAGTTCCCTCATCATTTCCACATCACGTTTGTACTGGTGGTAAGAGTCGTCGGCTACGTCTCCTGTATGACATTCCTTGATGAGGCATGGCACTTGATGTGATAAGCGGTCCCAAATATTCTCAGTTTTTCCTACAAATTAGAGATTACAAATCTTTTTATTTTTTAAGTTTTATCTAAGTTTTCCGGCACTCGTTAAAAATATTTTTTTTTCAGATTCAACGGATTTTGATGAAATATCATTTAGTTTTTATTTAACTTTAAAAAGGGGGATTATATGAGTTTGTCACAGAAAAATTAAGTATTTCAAAGTTTTCCCTGATATTCTATCATCAGATCCTTACTTGGTGGCATGGTTTTATTGCCTTCAAGTCGGAAGTATACTCTTTTACATAAAAAAATAATTTCACAAGTCGATTTAAAAATGACGGAGAAATTGATTACACACACAAATAGAAATAAAAAAATAGAACATAGAGCCATAAGGGCAATTTATAACCTAGACCCAGGAGTTTCCCTGAGAGAAAA
>NJDC01003239.1:56487-109180 GCA_002245475.1 Calephelis virginiensis
TCTGATCCCTTTCTAATTAAAAAAACCTTTCCAAAACATAATAAATAAAATATTTATTATGTTTTATTGACAGATGAGGAAGGAATCGACCGGGCACCTGGTGATAAGTGATCACTGGCACTCACGGGTATCCGTAGTTTCTGGAGTATTTGTTACAGATGCGTTGATAACTTTTTAGGATTAAGTACGTTCGTTTTTTGAAATTCCTTAGTTGTATCCGATTAGGAGTACCATCGTTGTACCATTGTTGTTGAAGGTATTGTAAAGAAGGCACCGGTGCTACCCACTTTTAAAGAAAATTAGACTCTGTTGATAGAGAACTAAGTTAGACTGTGGCTACGAGTGGTATGGCATTCTCTACGAGGTAAGAATAAATAAATAAATAATCCTAGACAAGTTACACAAATTCAATCTAACCCCAAAGTAAACAAGTTATATGCCTGTGTTATGGGTGTTAGTCAACCATTCTAATACATAGAAATACTTAAATAGATACCAAAATAAACAGACCTGGAAATCCAGACATCTAAATGTTCATCACACAAACACCTTTTTTTCGGGGGGAAATCCTCATGGATACCCGCCACTTTCGGGGGAAGTGACGGGTTATGTCGGACTCTTACTGACTACAATCCCACGGTGTCCACCCCTTCGCCAGGTAACGGGGCTGCGGAAACGCTTTCGCACACATTCGCTGCCCCGGCGGCGCTGGATCTGCCGATCCCCTTCTGGCAGTCCCATTTAACAGGGGCCGCAATCCGTCAGAAGTGGTGCATGGAGACACAATGTGCACCACTTTGTGGGTTCCAGTGGCGACAGGCACCCCAGTACCTGCCGCAACCCCATCTCGACCGGGCGGGCTAGATGGAAAGCCCGCCCTCCTTCTCCGCGGGCCGTGCTGCCGCCATCCCACGCGGGCCAAACGGCCCACCACCCTGTGTGCGCTCCTCGTGTCCCCTCTTGGACAGAGAGGGGTACTAAGGAGCACCCTCCCTAGTCCGAATTGGTTTCACCGGGGTCCCGGCTAGACCCCAGTTACTCAGCCCCCCTGCCACGACAAGGCTCGGACCCTTGGGGGGACCACACAAATATCTGCCCCTAGGGAATCAAACCCAAGCCAACGCCAACGAGGCTGTCAAAAAGAGAAATATCGCCTGTTTGTTTGCAATAGCAATATACATTATCACTCAATTAGCTAAACAAATAATATGTAAAATTAATCTCGTTAAATGATGTGCCCGATTTCACCAAGAGCCCCTATACTTTAGGGGAATTTTTAAAGTTACTTATGGGACTGTTTCCATATCAAACAGTCCCCTAAAATACGTTAAAAGTCCCCTAAAATATAGGGGCTCTTAGTGAAATCAGGCATTAGGTTGTTTAGGCTGACTTTTAGTCCGTATCAAATAATCACTAGTTGTTCATTAGTTGTAGCAGTAATAGGCAGTAGCACCCTCTTTTTCTTTTTCTGTCTCCATTATATCTTCCTGGTGACTTTGAGTCAAGAAACATACTCGTAAGTTAGCAACCTAACGTGGACATTGCAAATTTAATACAATTGGAGGCACCAAAAATACGATGCGAATTTCTAATATCTGGAAATTCGTCTGATTGTTCGTCTTACAATTTTTTTTATGACATTGGAAGGCAAACAAGCAAACGGATTTCCCGATGTTAAGAAATTCACGCCACCTAGAGACACCAATGGTAGTAATGGTGCGTTGCCAACCTGAGGCCGGGATGTTAGGCCTCAAGCAAAAGTAAGTTTACTGGCTACCTTACCCTCCGAACCGGAACACGTCATGACGTTATGGCGGCAGGAATAGGTAAGGCGGTGATACCAATCCGGGCGAGTCGCTACTAAACTCTATCACCTAGTCAGATGTCACGGTGTTAGTGACGGTGAGCCTATGTTCGCCTTTTACGAGCTGCCTGGCAAGGAAGGCAGATGGTCTATTCTACAAAGGAGCTCGGACCAACACGGGGACTTTTAAGAGACGTACATATGCGTTTCAAACGCATACGTTACAGTTATTAGAGGGAAATAGTAACCGCTTACTACAAGGTGATTAGTTGGCTTGCGAGCTCATTGAAAAAAACGATCAAATTATAAATGTTATTATCATTATTTGACCGCCTCGTTGGTCGAGTGGCTAACGTGCACGCCTAACTTCACCGACAAATCGCGAGGCTCGGGTTCGATTCCCGACGGGGCAGGCATTTGTGTGATGAACATTAAGGTTTTTGCATTTCTAGGTCTGGGTGTTTAGTAAATTTATTTTGGTATCTATTTAAGTATTTGTATGTATTCCAATCATTAACTAACACCGATAACACAACACAAACATATGATTTGCTTACTTTGGGGTTAGATTCAATTTGTGTAACTTATCCTTGGATTTTCATTTATTATTTATCATAGCGTTTATTAATTAAAGATAGCCCTGAGTACTAATACTTGCATGATCTTACTTTATTACTGTGACCCAGAACGATGCACATTTTTTTTGTATTTCGTTATTTTAATTATAAAAAAAACATTTTATAGTTACTGATATCTCGAGCGGAAATTAGTGAATTTGTTAAAAATATATATTTGGACCACGTTATAGATAGTAAAGAATACTTAATAAAAACTTCTTTATGTTTATTTATGTTATAAGATAGCAAACAAGTATACGACTCTTCTGATGATAATAGATAACCGCGACCATAGACACCATAGATGAAGCTGCGTCGCTGTCTTGTGCCTGAGGTATTAGGCCATTTAATGTGCTAGTCTACCGGCTATCCTTACTCCGTATCCTCCGATAGTGTCATCGGTGTACGGCATCAGGAATAGGTAAGGCGGTTGATTCCTAACAAGACAACTGAGAACACGGCAATCTACCACCAGAGGGTTTGCTAGTAATGACTCATATAACCAACCTATTACGAGCTGGTTGCCAGGAAGATAAACGGTCTATTCTACACTTGAAACAAGTGGTTCAGGAATTCGTATACATTTGGAAGATTTAGTTTATTCGTATCAAAACTTCAAAGCAAACAAAAAAGTTTTAGAATACTCCCAAAATCTGGTAACATTTAATAAAGTAATACTTTTTCGTAGAGGATATACCTAACCAAACCGCATGAGCCACATACAAACATGAATAAACGCAGATCCCTTTTTGTCTATATTTCACGGGTCAGTACTCTAAAATAGCCGACAGCGAGTGTAAAGTCAAACTCGAATGTTTGACGTGTATTTCCTTTTCTAAAGTTTATCCATTACCGACAGACGTCAGTCGTGATATATCCGCAATGGAGAGTGTTATTAACATTTTTAACTATTTATACGGGATACACTTCTTTCTTTCTTTAGGTTTTGGCCCATACGTTAGTATTTTGCCATTAGTCAAGTAGAAATTTGCATGAAATTTTATATCAATTTTAATGAATTATATTAGTCATAAGTCGTCAGTTTGTCATGTCAGGCTCTTGGGTAAAGCGGTGGCCTCATTACTCAAGCTCATATATTGAGATTTGGCGGCAACGAGGAAATACACGATTCGCTAATTTCTGTATGATTATTTGATATTTCATTTATGTACTTTCACTGAACAAAATTGTACAAAATGCCACCAAAATTGACAGATTTCACTCAATATCAACACGAAATTCAATAATTATGAAAAAACTTCTCAGTCTTTTCTCTCAATGGCGCCAAAACTCTACGGGATACTCACGGGACACTTGACAGGCAAGTTACAGAGTCTGTTTTAAATAACACGGTGAAAAGGTATAACCCGTTTAATTTAAAATAAGTCTAAAGGCATCCAGATTTAAGGCAAATAGTGTCATATGATTTAGGTGAATAAAAAACATGGCAAAATTAATACTTTTATTTTTATTATATAAATGTTGGTCCAAACTGGATAGTTCAGCCTAGTTGCATAAGCGTGGTCACGACCATGTCACGACGGGACTTGTACATAAGTCTTTATAATTTATGGACGGGTCTGCGGCAGCGAGCTGTAACTTTTGACAGGAGGATCTACTGACAGATGAGCCTGTCAACTCTTCGTCTGATTCTTCTTTTTGTAACGTCCTTGTCACGGGATTATCGCTTCGTAATTTTCGATTTTGTATGGAAAAGCAGCTTTGCTTTTTAGTTTTGACTTTGCACAGTAGATGGCATTAAAATAAAAATTTATTTTTTCTATCACTACTTTTAGTCAAGTTTAATTCGTTTGCATCAAATTATTGCCTGATTCTACAAAATATGGTTTGTTTACTCAAAATAATGCATGAGTCATTATAAACAGTCATGTCGGGGTTTAAAGTAAAGCAGTAACATCCCAAGATCACATGAAGTGGTGGCTTCGAGAAAACTTCATGAATCCTCAACTTGTGCACAAAAGTACACAAAGTACCACCAAAATAATGTTTTTTCTTAATGTATAACGGCGATTCAATAAATGTGAAAATAAAAGCGTTCCCATTTTTTTTCGATCCCTCGAAAACTCAAACGAAAAATTAAATAAAATTATCTACTCATAATATTATTATTACATTTGTACAAAAGATTCATTAAACCAAATGCGAAAAATAATTATTTATTTATTTTAAACCAGAAAAATTTAAGGGAAATTTAAGTAAGCGATGAAGTGTGGAATGGCATTCAAATGGGCTCCTAAACGCATAGATTAATATACTACTAGCGGAGCCTAAGCTTAAAAAAAATTAAGCTTTCTGTATACAACTACTATTCGAAGAACTGTTCTACACCAACGTGACGAACTACGAACGATGAGTGTGTGACGATCAGATTCCAGGTAGTTCTTAATTTTTTAATTATTACACTATATATCAAATGTTATGATAAAAAAATCTTAAACATCGCACAAAAATACCAAAATCCTATAGGTGAAAAATATAGTTATTAAATTTTACATACGTAAGCTAAGGGGGTTTTACGTAGGTACATACATATACATATAAAATGTCTACAAAATTGTTAGCTAAAAGTGGTAATACGTAAGCGAATAAACTGTAATCTCTGAAACTACATACACATTTTCGTGTTCTTTTCTTAAAAATATGACTTTTAACCATTTTTTACGACTTGATTTTTTTTATCGCACTACTTTAATACTTAAATGAAATGGTGTTTTATTTTGGTTATTTAAAATCTCCCGATTTTCCGATAGAACATTTAACGAGTTTTAAAATTTTACTCTTGCAATACTGATTTTAATTTACCAATTGTCAGTCTTGGTGATTTTTCTGATTCCGAAGTTTGCGAATTGAGCTATTTCAATATTTTCAACGAAAGTTTTGCAATTTCTACTTACGACCTGGCTACGTTTAATGGACTTACGTGATAATGTGTTAAATACATAACGAATCGTCAATCACATCTTGTTTATTTACAGGAATTTGGTTACAATTTACTTGACTAAATATTAATAGTTTCGAAAGGAATGTTTTGTCGTCCATGATGATATTTTGTATAATTTTAATCAATAAATATGTAAGATGTGTTTCATTTACTTAGAGTAAGAACAAAAGCAATAATTCGAGAAAAAGCAAATTGAGGTAGGAGCTATACGAGTACATATATACATTTTATATTTATGCATATATACGTTGCAAGCAGTAGGTCCAGCGTTGCGCAGTAGATGGCAGTGATCAACCACATCAGCTGATGGCTCTAAGACCTATAATTATTCAATGTACTTTGTGGTCCTTGCTACTATAATTTCTGGGCACTTTATCGCGACACACAACACTTACTATGTCCCTACATAAATAGATAAAATAAAAAAAAAGATTGTGAGTATCCCGTATAAATAATTAAAAATGTTAATAATACGCGACGATTTAAGTTTAAAATCATATGAGAGTGTTAAAGGATTTTGCAAGCTTTTATTTAACTTGCAATACAAGTATTTTAGTGCTGAAATTTTGCAATACAATTTCAACGCAACTATCAATATTAATAACTTATCTACAGTTAGAGATAGGCTTTCTAGAGTTTTGCTTTTTACATATTTTGGTTAATAATCCAAAAATAACAACGCAACAAATCTAAAATAGCACTATCTCTCATCTCAGATGGGTTATTAATATTGGCCATTTATGACAAATAAATGCTATGATTTAATGATGCTGATATAATAATGGAATTGGAAGATGGTCATGGAAACTTTTAAAATTGTTCATATCATACCTACTGTTGTATTTGGACTTATTTGGAATTTTTTGGTTAGTATTTCTAAAGCCTACCACTATAGAGACCTTACAAAACAATGAAGTGCCCTATTTTTATTACATACTACCCGACTTGGCGAACTTCATAAAGCTGGACATTAATACCTAATAATTTGTATGAATTAAAACATTGTCTCTCCTATTTTCCCTGCCATTTTCCGGTTGTTTTCTTCATAAGAACCTTCTCTAGACAATTACACAAAAACACAGGTATGATGCGATGATATATATTTCAAATATGATAAACACATTCATATCAAACAACATCCAGAGAAACTTTGGAAAACAACAATAATGAGCTAGATTGTAAAATTAGCTCCAATATCTATACTTTTAAAATAACATATCTTAACGGACTAACTGATTTATCATCGCCGAGCAAAAACCGTTAAACTTACAGCCATGAAATTCGGCGATGAGGGTCGTTTTATTGAATAAAGTATCTTCACACTCATATCCCCGAAGAAGTAGGCAGAGGTACAAGCAAGGCACCCACGACTAGCCGAAGATACTAAGTCCCACAATGTGATAGGTGGCAAGCCTATCGCCAACCGGGCACATTTCCAATCCCGACCAACATTTTTTTTTAATTACAAAATTGGAAAAATCCAATTTACTTTATGTTGGCCGACCCGGGATTCGAACCCAGGACCTCATGCAGTCAAGTCCAACACCCGGACCGCTAGACCACAGAAGTTTTGAAATATAGTAATATTTTAAATTAATCAGTAAATATATTAACTGTTACGCGAGCAAAGCTTCCGGTAACAGCTAGTAATATAATATAACTTTTTAACTCTATTACAACAAATAAAACAAGGGCAGGTGCAGACTGTATAATTCAGTTTTATTTAAGCCGAGTTTAAACTCGAATTAAGTCAAGAGGCTTTAGTTATCCTTTGATGTCCTTAATAAAAACATTAAAACTGCTCATAGTTCTTCTTCAGTGAATCTCTTTGGTTTGTATTTGTTAATAGATATCACAAGAAACCTATTTGAAAATTGATGGAAATTGACACTAATTAAGTTGTAATACAAGCATATAAAATACATAGGTTAAATATTTCTTTCTTCTATTCAATTAAAAACAACTAAAATACTTACACTTTTATGGTCTAGTGATCTGGCGTCGGAGTTGACTTTTTGAGGACCCGGGTTCAATCCCCGGGTCGGTCAACAACTAATGGAAAACGTGTATTTTCAATTTTCTAATAAAAATAACGTTGCTCGGGATTGGATTTGTGCCCAGTTGGCGATAGGCTTGCCACCTATCACAGTATCTTCGGCTAGTCGTGGGTGCCCTGGTTGTGCCTCTACCTACCCTGAGGATATGGGAGTGAAGAAACTTACTTACTAAAACTACTAATAGAAAGTACTTTAACGCCCATATCACCTATGTGGTAGGTTGTCTGGTTGTACTACACACATCCAATCACATCCAATTCCGCGGAACGTTATTGTACTAAAAAAATGAAAATAGATACAATTTTCTTTGTTGCTTGTTCAAAGGATCGAATCCGAGACCTCAATAAGTCAAATCCGACACCTGCTAGACTGCAGGGTTCTATTTTTAGTCGCATTAACATTTTGATATTTGCAGTGCAAACACCTGTTTATATCTAATTAATTTTAATACAGTCTGAGCTAGACTTCTCTGACAGATTAACATTTAAACTGACTTTATAGACGATTCCTGTGAATGGTCTGTACTGTACCCCGACTAGTCTGTTGAAACTTTTTCGTTATATATATGTAATAAACTTGAAATTAGAAATTAAATTTGTTTAAAGCATTTTTGCCCATCAAACTTCCTTGCATTTTGTGGGTGACCATTACATTTCCCACTACCTCATATGCCCTTTTCCACTTCTTGGTGCGTTTGGAGAACCATAAATAATGGAGCGCTGTACTTTAGTGCTCATTGTTATTTACTCATATGTGTGAGTATATTTATGTAACTTTACTCATACTCATTAAGAGTTTGTTAAAGTAATTCATGTGAATTTTCTTGCGTTTTGTAAGTGATCATTACATTTCCCACTATCTCAAAGTTCCCACCTCTTGGTGTGTATAAAAAACTAAACATAAAGGCTCGCTGTACTTTAGTGCTTATTGTATTTACTCTTACTCATAAAGAGTATTAATGGCTTATGTAATATATATGTTACAGTTACATTTTATGTAACTTTATATATACTCATTAGGAGTATGAGTAAAGATAACTTTATGCAATTTTTTTTGCGTTTTATAAGTGACCATTAGCTTTCCCACTACCTCAAATGCCCTTTCCCATCTTGGTGCGTATGGAGAACCAAAAGGTGTTTAAGGTCATTAGCTCATTTGTAATCATCGGAATGGATATTTATGTATTTCATTTCATTCACTCTTAAGCATATGTAAAATATACCTAACAGTTAAAACACTAACGAGTGCTGGTACGATTGAGTTTGTCTGGTGATGGAATTTGAGATTCGGAGACGTAACCCTGAAATGCATGATAGTAGCCCCATTGAGCTTGGACTCATTCGACTCGCCTTAACTAGACCTATTCATATTTTCTGATGACAAAAACCTGATTAATGAACTGGGAGGTTTTGTAATCTTTGCAATTCTTCTAAAGCATATAAAAGAAGAGGTGTTCGAAATTTGACTAGTTGTAAGTGTATCTGTGTGTTGGGACCATTTGTCGGGGGTTCATTGAACATTTTAATTTTAAGAATATGTTAAATAAACGAATTACATACAAATGTAATGTAATACAACGTAGTTTGAGATTATAACACTTATTTTGAGTCATATAGAAATAAGTTATAGAAGTTAAAATGTTTGCACTGGTACAACTAAATCATATCCATCATAAAACTGATTTACTGCAGTAAAGTACTAATAAAACAACTGCTCCAGGAGCGTTCCAGCAGTTTGCAGTAACGTGGAGCTGTCATACATTATGCAAACACGCACGTGTTGCCTGACCGTACGAGTTTTAATTTTGCATTTTAAACAAAAGTGCAGTACATTTTCTGTTCTCATTTCTGATTCCGTTTTACGGTGCTTCATTATTTTTTGCGGGAACTCTGATAAAAAGTGTCATATTGCTTTGAAATATTCAAAGCGGTGTAATAATTACTGTGGGTGAGTAAAAGCTTTTTCTTATTTGGCAAGAGTATTAATCTTTCTTGCTACTTTAAAAAAGTACTTTAAAAAAGTACGCCCATATCCCCGAAGAGGTAGGCAGAGGCACAAACAAGGCACCCACGATTAGCTGAAGACACTAAGGCCGAAAATGGAATGGGTTGCAAGCCTATCGCCAACCGAGCACATATCCAATCCCAGACAACATTACTTGTGTTAGAAAGTAGAAAATACACAATTTCTTTTCTTTGTAGCCCGCCCAACCTATGAATCGACCCCAAGTCAGATGCCGGACCGCTTGACCAGAGAAGCAAGAATTAATACCACACTTTAGTATTCGTTAGGGTTTTGAAAGACTTGCCCAAGTTGGTACAATCGCCTTACAGTTTCTTGCCGCCATAACGTCAGTGCTCACCGCTGTCGAAAGTAATTTAAGCAGAAAACTTCACATCCCTATTTCGTATTAGCCTATTTAATATACTTACCTATTATATTTTGTCTATAGGCTTCTTTAATTTCTTACGATCAGCGAATCTATCTGCTTGGTTTCCTTCCATTTTAACCAACTTGAGAAAAGGAAAAGTTCTTCACTAACATATACCCGAAGAGGTAGGCAGAGGCACAACCAGGACACACACGACCAGCCGAAGACACCAATTCCCACAATGTGATAGGTGGCAAGCCCATCACCAACCGGGCACATATCCAATCCTGGACCACATTACTTGTAGAAAATACACATTTTCTTTTTTTTTTGTGGATTCAAACCTAGGATTCAAACACGGAACCTCAAGAATTAAAGTCCGACGCCGGACCGCCAGACCACAGAGGCGATCCAGACCAATTTCTCAAATTTTCTCAATTTCTCAGTTTCTCAATTCCATTTTTTATGTGTGTTCGAGGAGTGGTTTTTATAAAGTAACTAACTTTTTTGTAAAGTACCTTAGTCATGATTTCGAAGTATTCCCTTATAAATTCTAATAAGATCCAATTAGTGGTTTCTGAGTGATATAATACATTTGTCCCCATGTTGGTCCGGGCTCCTTCTATATCAAGAATATTCTTCTTTCACTAAGTACAATTTGCCAGGAGCAGAAATTAAAAACTTTCCCGCTTTAATTATGTGTAGACACATAAAGAGATGTCGATGTTAATATTCGCACTAATACACTTATAAACTAATCAGGTAGTGGGCGCGTTAATTCAGCTTAGAAGTTCTCTACTTGAACTGACTAAATAATAACTCACATTCTAGATCATCAGCTAACTCTGCTTTTGTGCCAAATTTTATTAATATCGGTTAATCAATTTTGACGCGCAAGGGTAACAGAGACACACACCTTTGCATTGATGTTATTAGAACGAATCCCAAGTGATATCCCTTTATTCGATTGTCACGTCAAAAAAGTTAAACCAATTTTAATGCGATTCAACATTTCAACATGTATTACTTCTTCCCTTGGGGACCCCGAGGGAAGATGTAATACATGGCCAAAACCGTACGCAATAATTAGTTATAAATAGAACAATCGCATAATGCAGAATAGACTATCTGTCTTCCTTGCCAGGCAGCTCGTAAAAGGCGAGCATAGGCTTATCATCACCAACACCAATATTTACCACCCTACCATTCCAAACTAAAACACGACTATAGGCAAAAGTGACAACACTGTGACAGGAACATATGCTCTGGGAAACTAGCAGCAAACTTTAAAGTTAGTACTGGCAGCATTAACAAATAGTAAAATATAAACATATTGCCGCCCTTTACGGCGCAATGCAGTTGACTCTCTAAAATAACCAAGTAATGCAGCAATCTGTTACTAAAAAAAACATCCCTTCGGAACTTCGAAGCACTACACTAATAGTACTATATTAATAGATATTTAAGTACTACCAACGCCCTAGACAAAATTTGTACGGTGCCCTGTAAGTTTCAAATCCAGCCGAATAAGGCTTTTATGCATCTGACGTTCTGGGCGCTCGTTCAACCGCGCCCTACCCAAACACTACCTGTGCTCATCAGAGTCGACATTTTTTTTAAAAGTCGTGATATCTTCCTTATAATTTGCTAATAGAGTTCGAAAACAAAATCTTTCATCAAAATGACTTATCATAAGTTAGAAGTTGTAGAAAAACAACTTACCTGGCTTCCTCTACATTCTTTACCCTATTCAAATAAACACATTGTTTTCAGAGACTCTTGACACTACCCTCGGACATAACTTGAACTACTTGATCATGAAATTTTGTCCTAGAAAATAATAACGATTTTGAAAACATAACTAAAAAAAAAAGGAATAAAAAGAGTGATTTGCTTCTCGAGAACAATGCTGGCTAAAGAGTTTTAGTGGGTAGTTATAAATTATTCTATTATTTAGTAACACCTAGTCAAATATAGCTTGCTCCTCCCAATATATTCCCGATGTATGTTTACTAATACGCAACCCTTCTAAGGCGCATTAGACTTGCCCTTAGCCACTTGGCTTAGATTTAGTTCCGTGTTATCATGATTTTATTCTAAGTCAGGCTTAAGCCTTAAAACAGGACATAAAAACTATTGCTGCGTTTCGACCAGAGATGTGCGAGGATGCGTAGCGAGGGATGTGTTTGTAAAGAACCAATAGAATCGTTAACAATAGAGCTGTGCCGACCGAGGCGAGGTAAATTAAGCGACTCTATTGGTTATTTACAAACACATCCCTCGCTACGCATCCTCGCACATCTCTGATGGAAACGCAGCGTAACTCTATGAAAAATAAATAAATAATAATTTAAATGTCACTTAAGCCATTGACAAATTAAATAAATTAATTAAAAACTTTTGTTTTTTTACTCCTCTAGTCCATAATGGTAGCACTTGTTAGAATTTAACTTTTAGTACGTTTCTATTAGTTTGTTTTTACATTTTCGTTATTGCAATATAATGTATTATATTAGTATTATAATTTATTTACAAACACTTGCACTTTTCACAATATATTTTTATTTTTTATTTGTATGGTTTAGCCAACTGGATTCGCTATATAAGCATCAGGGCTATATAACAACTGAAGTTTTGTTGAAAATAATACCGCCTAATAGTCATCCTCAAAAATGACAGTGTTTAAATAAAAATTACTGAGTGATGACATTAGTAAACAAATTTGAATTGACTGGGTAACAAACTTATATTTTTCCCCATTATTTGATATTTCAAAATGTTCTTTGTTGTACAACGTCGTATTTTGTCATTTTTACCAAAGCTAAAATAAGGAGTTCGATTTATATTATTTTATGATTACGTTTATAATTAGAATAATTAATTTTAATTTGATTTACATTTTTAAAACATTTATTAATAGTAGAACTTACTTTAATAGATAACATTAGTAGTCGTTAGTTAAGGGAAAATTTCCCCGTTAATGGGGGAAAATCTAACTTTGTCAACCCATTCATTTCAAATTTGTGTACTAATGTCATCACTCAGTAATTTTTATTTAAATACCCTCATTTCTGAGGATGATTATTAGGCGGTATTATTTCAAAAAAAAACTTCAGTTGTTATATAGCCCTGATGATGCTTGTATAGCAAAACCGGTTGGCTTAACCATAAAAATAAACGATAAAAATATATTGTGGAAAGAACAAATGTTTGTAAATAAATTGTATCAAGAATGGAATTCCACCAAGCACCGACGATAAGAAGTATACAAACTATATTAGTATTAAGTAAATATTTGTGTAGAGTAATTTGTAATTTTAATTAATTTTTTTTACCTTCTTAAGCTTGTACTTGTACACTTTTTATTTTGTATTGTTTTTTTCTCTATCTTAGGTTAGCTGTAAGATATCTATTTTAGTTAGATTAATTTAGTTAGAGATAAGCTCGCCTTTTGTACAGTATTTATATTTGTATTTTCTCGCTGTCAATTCTATATTACGTGTACCATAAAGTATAAAATAAATAAAAGTTTGAAAGAATGAAATATGTTTTTTAACTACCTATCTTAAATTACGGTAATTTTTATCTTGAAATAAATAAATCAATAATAATTCCTTTTATGTATTGATTATGGTTAGTGTCCACATACTTATGCTACAATATTAGTATGTAAGAAACATATTAGAGAATTTGGAAAAAAACTGCTTTGACATGCAAAAACGCGTGTTACAGCTTGTATCATATGACTAATACTCAACTTATTCCTCAGATATAATAATCCATAGTCTATAAAGCAACTTTTGCAGCGTCAACCGCTCCAGAGCTGGCCGCAGGCCAATACAGCAAACATTACCGTGCTCTCAGCGCTGCCACTGCTATATTTGCACTTCACAAAGCTCTATTTGAATAGCAGTATCAGGTGGATGAGGAAATGAAAATGATTAATTTCTAATAGTGTAATGCTAATAAGTGTGTATTAAAGTTACAAATCAGTGAAATAGTTTAACTAATACGTTATAGCAAGTAGCCATCGTGATCCAATAACAGCTGAAACAAGAGGTTTTACAATTACCATTTATCGTTAAAAATTTTAACGTTTTATAGATAAAGTTCACTGTTCACTAATAAGTAATGCAATTATTATTGCTGCTTATTAAAGCGTTTATATTTTTGAGATATTATGCATCATTTTTTTTAAATTATACTATTGCAATGACATGCAAAGCAAGTTGTGGTTTTTTAGAGAAATAATGATATGGTTTACAGCAGAATTGATTTCTATTCTGCTGGGTATTCTAGTCTGCTGGGTTTTTTTTTTCTAATGTACCTATTTTATTGCTAGTTGTTCTTATTTGGGTAAATTTTGGAATGGTGATGTTCTTATTATGCCTTACTGTAATTAATGAATTAATTTATACACTTTATTACGCACAAAAAAAATACAAAAAATAGACACTCTTTCACTTACTTTTCATTCTTTCGTTTTTTGGTCTGTGGCAACCCCAACTGACAGCTGACTAAAAAGTTGCTCCCAATATTTTAAAGTTTTTAGCTAGTTTAATCTTCAATTAAACATATTTGAATATTATTTAGTGTTACTTTTATGGTTTTTTTACTCAAATTACTAATTACTCAAATTAAAAAAATATTATGAGTCGCGGCCTCCCAGGCGATGATTAGTTCTAGGGTTAAAAGGAGGGAAAACTTGCGAAATATATCTTTCTCGTTAAAAAATTGTAAGTATTCAGATTAATAAATCAATACGTTCGTATCCTTTTTACTTAATACTTAATAATTTCTAAAATTCCGAATCTCTTGCACAATCTTGAGTACAGAACTACCTATACTTACCTACATTAGTCATCAAACTGAATGTTTTTGTTTATTCATGCATCTTATCTAGTATATTAACTAAAAAAATATACATAATTTCCATAACTAGAATCTGTCCATAACTTTTTTTGTTACTTATATATCTACACTATATCACAATTAAAAACGAACTTGCACAGAAAGAAATTAAGGAACACATACTGGCTGTGAACAGTTTGGTTGACCTTTGTAAATGTAATGAAGATAGGTATAACTCATTATTTGATCGCCTCTGTGGTCTAGCGGTTCAGTTGTTGGACTTGACTGCATGAGGTTCCGGGTTCAAATCCCGGGTCGGGCAACAAAACGAAAATTGGGTTTTTTCAATTTTCTACAATAAAAATGACATAATGAAAGTCTTTAAATCGTTAAAAATGAAGAATACTTTAGATTTATGGGGTCATTATCTATTAATGGTTGCTTCAGTAACAAATGTAGTTGCTCCTTACCTAGCTATAAAACTCAATTGCTGTGTTTCAAATGGCGTTTTTCCTGACCTAATCAAAATTAGTAATACTTCTATTACGTAATCATGGAATAGTGTTATTTGCGGATGAAACTTCACTATATTTTAAATCGAAAAGACAACTGGATAAACATGACGAAACGAACGATGCTATTTCAAAAGTTGTACACTGGTTCAATGTAAACATTGTCTTTCTAAATGAAAAAAAAAAACTAAGTGCATCAAATTTTCAATGCCTTTGTATAGATCAACTTATTTAAAGTTATTTTGAATTTGAATATAACATTTAACTTATGGCAACAAAGGTGGTCTTATGGCGTTGGTAGAATTGTCTACCAGACAACCTTAGGGTGAAAGAGACAATTTATGAATTTACCTTAGACAGGCTTTATAAAACGAATATAACCAAACTAATACTATCGCGATAAATATATTGTTTTATTTTACACAATACATATATAATTAAATAATAAATAAGTTGCCGGATTAACCATACGAGTATTATACTATTACTATTATTATTTTTTTAATCTAACCCCAAATTAAGTAAATTATATGGTTGTGTTATGGGTGTTAGTCAACGATACTAATACATAGAAATACTTAAATAGATACCAGAATAAATTTAATAAACCCCGAGACCCGGAAATGCAGACGTTTAAATGTTCATCCCACAAATGCCTGCCTCCGTCGGGAACCGAACCCGAGCCTCGCGGTTGGTCGATGTAATTATGCGTGTACGCTAGCCACTCGACCAACGAGGCCAATGCAACCTGATAGGAAATGAAAGATTATTTTGTTGTCAATTTAACCAGATGTTGTTGCCGCAGTAAAAACTACGGCTATCTAGATTTTTAATGCTACATTTATACCGCGAGCTTTAAGAGTGTGCGAAAAATTGTGTTACCAAGGATAGCAGACCAGGGATAGAAGTAGGCATTGTTTATGTATCTTATAATGTCTTTCTAAAACATGGCTTTTTAAAACCTTCCAAGATCACTCTCATTAAGTTTCTGTTATAAAAATGTTATGAAGTAAACAATATGTACCTACATATTGTTTTAATTTTTTTTACATTTAATTTGAATTTTCCGCAATATGAATTATAGCTATATAATTTATTTACAAACACTTGTACTTTAGCCAACCGCTTGTATAGCGAAACCGGTTGGCTAACCTATAAAAATAAAAATATATTGTGGAAAGTACAAGTGTTTGTAAGTAAATTGTATCAAGAATGGAATTCCGCCAAGCACCGACGATAAGAAGTATAGAAATTATAGCTATGATATTCTTATCTAAATGTATAATAGAAAGTCGCGTTAGTTACACTATTTTTAACTCATTAGCAGTTTCACGTAGTTTCGCCTGCGTAACTTGGTTTTTACTGCACCGATTTTGATGAAACAGTCTATGTTACTCAGGAATAATGTAGCATTCTAAGGATAAAAGAATTTTTGAAATCGGTCCTGTAGTTTCGGAGCCTATTCATTTCAAACAAACAAACAAAAAATCAAACATATCATCTTTATAATATTAGTCTGGAAGGAAGGCTGAATCAATTTTGGCTAAGAATTAAAGGGTGAAAACTTAAAACCAAGGGACGGATATAGGATACTTTTATCCCGTTCGACTTTCAAGAAACTAGAAAAATCAACATTGAAATTTTTCCTATAAAAACTGGATGGGTGGAATTAATTTTACCGGAGCAGCTAGTTTATTAAATTTTAAATTAAAATTGATGTACGTCAGAGTGTCGTCAAAATAATATTATCTCTGAGGAAACATGAATAAGTGATTGCACAGATAGTGGTCAGTATAAATTACGGCTTAGTAAAAACGAGGCGTTGTTAGCGTGTAGACATGACTCAAAAAGTTGCAGTCGTGACGGGCTCTAATGCAGGCCTTGGATTTTCTATCGTGAAAAGTTTGTGCAAGAAATTCCAGGGAGTTGTGTACTTGACTTCGTTGGAAGCCAAGCTGGGGAAATCAGCTGTGTCAAAACTAAACAAACTTGGGCTACATCCTGAGTATCATCAACTGAATGTAACTGACAGAGAAAGTATTACAAGCTTAAGAGATACTATTTTAGAGAAATATGGAGGTATTGATATTTTGATTAATAATGCTGCAGCAAGATCAAGTGTCATGATGAATAACAGCCATGATGAAGATAAACTTGTTATTAATGTTAACTACAAGGGTATGCTTCTTTTACAAGAAATAATTTTTCCAATAGTTAGAGAAAATGGACGGATCCTAAATATATCAAGTAGTGCTGGCCATCTATCAAATATTAAAAATAAATATTGGGTTCAAAGGCTGTCTAAGGAAGATTTGAAAGTGGAAGACATAAATGAATTTGTTGATTGGTTCTTAGAATCATCCAAAAATGGATCTGTAAATTCATATGATTTTTCTGATAATGGATCTTTCCCAGCGTACAAAGTGTCGAAAGTAGCAATAAGCGCTTTAACTAAAATTCAGCAGCGTGAACTGGAACATAAAAATATTTCTGTGAATTCAATGCATCCTGGAATAATGAAGACTGATATGACATATGGTATTGGATTTCTGACACCAGACCAAGCTGCAATGACACCTGTTCATATAGTATTGAATGCCTCTCCGTCCGTAAAGGGAGAATATATATGGTATGATGGTAGAATAATAGACTGGTATGATACTACTCTCGATGTTGCATATTATTCAGATATTCTGACGAAAGATTTCATATTTTTTAGTATTTATGCTACTGCTAAACAATATTTGATTTGTAATTATAGTTAATATTTTTTTAATTTCTGAGTGAATTATATTATATTCGGTTATAATCTCATTTCAATTCTATGCACATTTTTTTTAAATAAAAATTAAATAAAAGTTTTGTATTTTAAATTAAATTTATGGAAACAAAAAAAAATATACATACATTTCCGCTTGCTAAGAAAGTCATGTCGGTTTTAGTTAGTGCAATAATGTGTTTCATTACGTTTGCAATTTCTGAACTGTAATATTTATGACTTGAATAAATTCACTAGACAATTTTCTTCTCGCTTATATTCCCGAAAAAGTAGGCAGAGACACAACCAGGGCATCCACGACTAGCCAAAGACACTAAGTACACAATGTGATATCTATATCTAGTCTATCACCAACCGGGCGTACATCTAATCCTGATCAACATTTTTCTTATTAGAAAATTGGAAAATCTACATTTTCTTTTTGTTGCCCGACCCGGGAATCGAACCCGGAATCGCATGAAGTTAAGTCCGACGCCGCACCGCTAGACCATAAAAGCGATGAAAAAAATAGCGGTAACGAATTTTATTTGAATTTAAACTTTGATTTTTACTCCTCTCTATTACAGAGAGATCCCAAACAGATAATCTAAAAATATTAAAAATGACTCTGTTATCTATTTAAAACGTTCGTGCCCTTTTTCAATACTTTCAATGTACTGATTTAACTATTCTGCAACTTTATTATACGTATAGACTAGCGGCCCGCTCCGGCTTCCTACGGTTATGAAATATACATATAAACCTTCATCTTCAATCACTTTATCTATTAAAAAAAAAGGCTTCAAAATCCGTTGCGTAGTATTAAAGATTCAAGCATACAAAGGGACATAGGGACATAGGAAGCGACTTTGTCTTATGCTGTGTAGTGATAAGAATAATTGATTTATTAGTTATTAATCAATCAAACATAAACATTACAAAATCTCTCAAAAGCGTCTCATTTTAGTTTTTTTTATGCAATAAGTATAGATGTAAATATAATCAAAGAAAGACAAAACTTTTTAGGAATTTGTAACATATATGTAATGGATGTGGCTGGGACTACATCAAAACATCAAGCGGTTTTTTCTCTGTAATCTTGAATGAAAAGGTCAAGAAAAAGAGAGAGAGCTTAATTTGAAGCCTTTATCCCTCAGATCAAAGTGATCTGTATCATTTCACTTTACTCTTGATTTGCGATTTCTTTTATTGTGATTGCTGAGGGATATAAAAGTTTAAATATCTGATCATATATATGATGGGGTTGGATAACTTAATACCGAAGAAAAATAGAACACAACAGTATATCAATACGATGGAGGAAATATGTTATCACGTTAGGAATAAACAAAAATTATGCAATCAACACGTTAGAAATCATACAAGTAAGATTGGAAATAGACTTTTGCTTGTCTCACAGTTTTTTAAATAAATCTGTGATTAAAAAATCTAAACATTAATTTTACCGATTATTATAACGAATACAAACATTTTGTTAGTAACATATGGCTATCATATTTAGATAATTTGTAATGGTAAGATAAGATTGGAATGTAAGAGTTATCTTTTTATATGATTACGAAGACAAGAATTTTATTCAGTGCTTTAAAAACATTTTTTTTATTTTACAATGTACTTATACAAATACACTATGTTACTCATATGACCGCGACCACTAGCGCCATTTACTTTTTGAAAGAATACTAATCTTCATTTATTAACATCAACTATTTTGTTTCCAAACATTATAAATATATTTGTGTGACATCTGTGAACTTTTGTCGATATATTAGTTTGTGTGCGTCAAATGCATGGTAGTATGTGTAATGTTTTATTTTTGATTTTATGCACTTCATAAGCATTATTAAAAGTATCTTCACGCCTATATCCCCGAAGAGGTAGGCAGAGGTACAACCAAGGCACCCACGACTAGCCGAAGATACTAAGTCCCACAATGTGATAGGTGGCAAGCCTATCGCCAACCGGGCACAATTCCAATCCCAACCAACATTTTTTTATTAGAAAATTAGAAAAATCCAATTTTCTTTTTGTTGGCCGACCCGGGATTTGATCCCGGGACCTCGTGCAATCAAGTCCAACACCCGGACCGCTAGACCACTGAGGCGATATTAGCATTATTATTGAAAAATATTAGCATTCTGCACTTCTTCTAGGCATCAATTGTAAGTTTTCCAAATTTTATTCACCTCCCTCCTCGCAATTTTCATAAAAATGGTCCAAAGTTTTGGCTTCACGTATTAATATTATTATAATTTCATAAACTTAAGACCGTAACTCAGAGACGTCAACTGTGTTTCAATCAGTAATTAAGCCGACATTTTACATACAAAATTGTGACTTTATGCTAGTTTAAATGTCAATCATCTCTGAGTGCGGGTGTTAATTAAAATTGATATTGAAAAAAAACATTGGGTAATATTCATTTATAATTGGCGGAGTTGATTACTCCGTGATAAACATACAAAAAAAAAACAAAATATTGATAATCCCTCTCTTTTTTGCGTCAAAAAAAATTAGGGAACTAGTAGCGATTAGTGACGAGACCGAATGAACAAGACCAATACCAAGACCGAATATGCAAGATCAAGACTCCATCTCCTTAACAGATTCTCATCTCTCTCAAAATAGTTGGAGCAATATTTAAGTCAACCTAGAGCTAAGAGTAACGAAGATACATTACAATTGTGGAGACGTCATGAACTACAATTTCCACTTTCATACCTGTGACTCGGGAATGTTTTTTCAAGCATCGCTTGGGATTCGAAAATATTCGATTAAACAACGAATCAGCTTGACGGTTACTATGAATTTATTTGTAAGGCATTTATAAAAAAAATATTTATAATTAGATACATTTATAATACATAAAAAACAAATGAGAAAAATAATTGCGATTAATAGTGTTTCTAATAATTTATGTTGTTTGATATTGTTGACAATATAACAAAATGACATATTTTTTTGTTAACAGTAGATTGAAAATTATTATTGAAATTCAAAATCATGACCGCCTTGGTCATAAGACATGAAATGAGCAAAGCCAAGATTTGACACACAGGTCAAGACCAAGACTGCACCAGCAAAAGCAAGACCAAGACCAAGATTGTCAAGTGTTTTAACTGTTAACTTTAATAGTATCACCAGTATTTTATTGATTTATAAAACAGTGAACTAGCAGGTAGCCCGATGGTAAGCGACATTCGACCTCTATACATACCATAAATAAATGTTCATTATGTGTCGTTATCTTATGGCCAGTATCTCGACCCAAATCATTACCCAAATGTGCAAACTGAGATGTCAGATGACATGTCAGATAAGTCCGGGCGTAGGTATTAACTCGTGAGGTTTTGATCAACGTTTACCTAGAAATAGATTGAAAATCAGTGGAAATGTCATTGAAAAGCTAATTTGACAGCACTTAACGTGTTTTGTCTCATTATATTACTGTCCTTGAAATGAGAAAGCGATAACTTAAAACTAGTTTAGCACGCAATCAAATTACCGCCAACGCACTCTTATCGATATCGACCGTTAAGAAGAAGAAAAAGAAGTATCTTCACGCCCATATCCCGGAAGAGGTAGGCAGAGGTGTAACCAAGGCACCTACGACTAGCCGAAGATACTAAGTCCCACAATATAATAGGTGGCAAGCCTATCGCCAACCGGGCACATTTCCAATCCCGACCAACATTTTTTATTAGAAAATTGGAAAAATCCAATTTTCTTTTTGTTGGCCGACCCGGGATTCGCACCCGGGACCTCATGCAGTCAAGTCCAACACCTGGACCGCTAGACCACAGAGGCGATCGACCGTTAATTATACATGATAAATGTTTTAATGACTAACTTTATGCTAACCTCGGTTTTGTTTCTATATCGTGATGTTATCGTCAAAGGGCAGCCATAGGGCAGACGCATAATTTGCAACCTAGTAATGACTAGTGCAATAATCCAATAACCTAAATTACAACTACTTCTATTACTATAATTAGATCTTAGGCAGAGAGTAGCGAGTGCCAGACCTCACGATCCTGACAAACATGTCTGGCTTCCTTCACATTCATTACCCTTTTCATACAAACACGTCGGTTTCGGAGACTCTTGACACCACCCTCGGATAATATCCGAGTGAGCTGATCATGGAATGTCAACCTTGATCTTCCCGGGTACCTACATCCATCCACATTCGCACTGTGTATCTGCTTTGTCAATCTTTCATAATATGTCATTATTTCCACATGACCGAACCAGCGGAGCATGCCTTTTCGCATTTTAACACCAAACTAAATTACAAGTAGTTTATAGAAATAAATTGAAGAAATAAATGATGAATAAATTTGATTAAATATTTGCACACCACAATGTGGTAGAATATGTTTCATTCTTAAATATCTTTGTGTCAACTTTTTTACACACACATTTCGCAAATAAATAATTTTCATTTTTTTAGAATTAGGTACTCTACATAAAATAAATTATTCATACATGGGCAAATGTAAACATTTTTACATTAGGCTGTCCAATGATCTAATATTACAAAAAATCCCCTATGCAGGGTCACATCTAAAGCACTAGCCAAATTTTGAGACACGGTTTGGAATCGACAGCACTTTCGATCTACGAGAAAAATTAAAAATTAAAAAAAAAAAAAAATTTTATCTGACGCAAAACACAAGATGCATGGTTATAACGATGTTGGTCCGGGCTCCTTTGGAGCCAGCCTTTGGACCATCTGCCTTCCTGCCAGGCAGCTCGTAAAAGGCGAGCATAGACTTACTGTCACTAGCACCGTGACATCTGACTACAGTTTCGCAGCGACTCACCCGGATTGGTACCACCGCCTTACTGCTACACTTATTTCTGCCGCCATAACAACATGACGTGTTCCGGTTTGGAGGTTAAGGTAGCCGGTAAACTTACTTTGCTCGAGGTCTAACATCCTGGCCTTAGGTTGGCAACGCACCATTACCAAGTTTGGTGTCTCTAGGCGGCGTAAATTTCTTTGTCTGCTTGTTTGAATTTCAATATAAAAAAAAACTACAATACAATGACACATGAAAGATTGACGAAGCAGGTATGAAATTCGAATATGGATGGATGGATGGACCCGGGGCGACCTAACTTGACATTCCACAATCCAATGGCTGAGTTTTATCTGAGGGTTAATAGTCTCCGAAACCGTAGTGTTTGCATGAAAAGGGTAATGGACATGGAGGAAGCCAAGCTCGTGAAATTTGGCACTTGATACACTCTGCTTTTACACCGTACACCTCAAATAAAATTTTAAAACTGAAGAAGAAATTCAGTCTATT
The DNA here is from genome assembly GCA_002245475.1 of Calephelis virginiensis. Classification (NCBI taxonomy): domain Eukaryota; kingdom Metazoa; phylum Arthropoda; class Insecta; order Lepidoptera; family Riodinidae; genus Calephelis; species Calephelis virginiensis. Next base: position 79,756 of record NJDC01003239.1, read on the forward strand.
TTTGTAAACAACATTTTCTCTCCAAAGTACAGAATAATAAACGATAAGGCCCTAATTTAGGTTTGATATCGGTGTAGTTGGAAGAGATCCAAGGTTTTGTGCGATGCCAAAAACTGCTATCGCGAGTGAAAACTGCTGTTGTGGCAGGTATTTTGATAACTCCGATTCTAATATCTTCCTTGTTTAGTACCTTACTCAGAACTTACCTTACATGTATTTGGATATTACATTATTTATGTGTATAGTTTAGATGTAACACTTCCAGAAAACCCACCTTCTAATGGCTGAAATCAATTTCAATGTTGTGTCATCCAAGTATATAAAAAGTATAATAAAATTTCTTGATTTTCTGAGGATATCACCAAATCCTGACATGATGGCAATGGATGAACCTCGAATTAAGCTTTTTCAATAAAGTTAAAATCGGTCGCCTCTGTGGTCTAGCGTTCCATGTATTGGACTTGACTGCATGTCGAGATTCCATGCTCAAATACCGGATCGAGCAACAAAACGAAAATGTAGTATTTCCAATTATCTAATAAAAAAATGTTGCTCGGCTATGTAATATGTGCCCGGTTGGCGAAAGGCTTGCCACCATATCACATTTTGTGTCTTAGTGTCTTCGGCTAGTCATAGGTGCGCTAGTTGTGCCTCTGCCTACACCTTCGGGGATAAGGGTGTGAAGATACTTACTTTTTTTTCAAATCGTTTCACATATGGAAGAGAAATTTACTAACATACACAAAAATTAACGCGAAGAACATATTACCTCCTTGTGAAATCTGTTTTTAAAATCGCTCGGGTGTCATCCGAGAGCGTTGTCAAGAGTCCCCGGAACTGGCGTGTTTGTATGAAAAGGGTAATTATTGTATAGGAAGCCAGAAAGTCGTAATATCGTCGCTTCATATTGTCAGCATTTTGAAGTCTGTTAAAAGTAAAACCAATAAAAACATTTTGTGAGCTATTTCTTAAGGCAAATAGAAAACAGGCACACGGCTCTTCTGATATCCTATTAATTTATAATTTATAATAATATTATAAATGCGAAAGTTTGTAGGTATGGATGTATGGATGTTTGTTAGTCTTTCACGCTCGAATGGCTGAACGGATTTGTCTGAAATTTGGAAGACAGATATATTGTGAACTAGATTATAATAAAGGCTATTTTTAATCCCGATCGCACACCGGGTTTCTGTGAAAACGCGGGCGAAGCCGCATGTAGCAGCTAGTTAAGATATAATCGTACTATATAGTATGGCAGTTCGCGACGCTAAATGTATAGTAACTCCAGCGTCATGTGAACCCAGTGGACTTTGTTAATTAAATAGTGTATAGTAAAAAGGTCATGTCAGGTTTTACTTTTTAGCAAGTGGGTTGAGCGTCTAGAAGATAATACAACAATTGCAATCACTTTATCGTAGTCAAACTCATCAAATATTAATAATGTCATGTCAATGTCAATGAGACAGTTTGCCGTAATTGGCAATGAACATGGATGAATTAATTTTTGAAAGTTTCTGACCCTCCTACGTACGTTTTGTTCAAATCATCATACAATTTTAACATGCACTTATTGGCATGCAATAAACCTGCTACAATTTAATCTGGAATATTCGAGTTTATAATCAAGACAAAAAATTAGATAGATTACCCTTCACACGTGCCTCTGTCTGGAGATTGATAGTCCAGTGAAGTTGTAAAAACCTCGCAATTACCAACATATTAGCTATTTAAAGAAATCTAGAGATTTGATACATAATCGTGATGTTTAACCATATTGCATAAAGTATCTTCACGCCCATATCCCCGAAGAGGGAGACAGAGGCACAACCAGGGCACCCACGACTAGCCGAAGACACTAAGTCCCACAATGTGATAGGTGGCAAGCCTATCGCCAACCGGGCACATTTCCAATCCCGACCAACATTTTCTTATTAGAAAATCGGAAAAACCGAATTTTATTAATGTTGCCCGACCCGGGAGTCGAACCCGGGGCCTCAAGAAGTCAAGTCCAACACCTGGACCGCTAGACCACAGAGGCGATCTCAGAGATCAGAGGAGATTGCATAATCTTAACTTAATCGGATGCAGCTGAGTTACTACAAAAATCCCCTCTTGGGCTCCCCTACTATTATATACACCAAAGCTGTTGTAGGTGCATCGCTGTTGTGTAGCCAGAACGTTAATCATTTGTGGAGTGATCTTACATGTGTTTAACTATTGCCTATTTATCTCTAAAAATAGAAAGTTGGAATTATTAGGTATACAAGATGTATAGCGAAGCACCTGTAACACCTATAGGCTACGGTGATACTTGCCATCGGAAGAACCTTGTGCTTGTGTAGCGTCTAAATATATCATCTCAAAATTATGGATTGATACAAAAGGACGGAAAATAATGGCGAAAATTGATGTTGGCCTAAGCATAAGCTAAGCTGTGGCGACAAGCATAAGTTAGGCGGTGGTACCGAGCCAGGCGAGCTTCTGCTTTTGATCTTCAGAGTAAGCTTCTGTATGGCATTTTCTACTTGGTCATAACTGACTGCCCTAAATATATTTTTTATGTAAGAAGTAAGCAAACAAGCGCTCGACTCTCCTGGTGGTAATAGACTATGACCTATAGACACGAAATGTGTCATAGGCGTGTCGCTGTCTTGTGGCTGGGGTTTCAGGCCTAATGTGTAAGTCGCCTGGCTACCATACCCTTTGGACCATGATACTAGTTATGTTGGTAAGAATAGTTAAAGTGTTTGATCCCTACCTAAGTAAGTTGCAGCATAGGTGTTAAAGATGCTTCCTTGAGAACTGATAAATTTTATCACAAGAGTAGTTTCATAACAGACTTATCAACTAGAACAAAGTTATTTAGTTGAAGAAAGCGCTCTTCTGGTGCTTTTGCTATTCCGATCGATGCATGGCAGATATGTTAAACTTCTTCAAACACTCCAAACTTTCAGAAACTTAGTGTAAGGTAAGAATAATGTACGATCTGTCTAAACTTTGAAAATTGTTACAAGGTAAGATTGATCTGATTCATTTAACTGCTGGAGGCACTTATACATTACTGTGCTACATATTTAACTACATATTCAACCCTGAGTTTTGCTCCTAACTAGACTTAGGGCCACTTGCACGTTCCTGAGTTAAGTATTTAACACTGAGTTACCGCCATCTTACGAATTTTCGATCAGGTTTAGAAGTCCTGACACAAATTAAGTAAGTTATCTGATTCTTTGTCAAGTTAATCTGTGTGCAAGGCGGTGTGAAGTTCGAGGGATATGGTGCATTAGGCGCCACCCTGACCTACATCCTTCGACGCTTGATTATAGTCTATAGAGATAATAATATGCTCTATAAGTGGAATATGATAAATCAATGTATATTTTATCTGTTATGTCTATTATGTAATGTTATCTGGAAAGTACGTATAGTTAAAAAAAGGCAAGTAAGTAGAGGCACAACTAGGACACCCACGACTAGCCGAAGACACTAAGTTCTACAACGTGATAGATGGCAAGCCTATCGCCAACTGGGCACATATCCAATCCCGAACAACATTTTTTTTTTGGAATGCCACATTTTCTTTTTGCTGCTCAACCCGGTATTCAAACCCGGGACCTCATGAAATCAAGTCCAATACTTGGACCATTAGACCACAAAGGCGATAATTAAAAAAGTTTTTACAAAAATGACCACCAAGAATATGAATTTGGACAGTTACCAAATTTGGGGTCCTTCGACGCTTGATTATAGTCTATGGAGATAATAATATGCCCTTTATGTGGAATATGATAAATGGATCTATGTTTAATCTGCTATGCTTATTATATAATGTTATCTGGAAAGTATGTATAATTAAAAACTTTTATAAAAATGACGCTCCAAGAATTTGAATTTGGGCAGTTACCAAATTTGGGTACAACCTTTTTTATCGTGTATGCCTAGCACCAATGAACAATCACATTGCATCAGTTCGATTCCTGATAGGGCAGGCATGTAATCAACTCTTATGTCTGAATTTCTGGGTCTGTATTTAGATGAGTTAGTATTGTGAAAAAAATGCCTCTTAAGTTCTTAACATCATCTACTTTGTTCACTTTGCAAAACAATTAAGAAGTTGTTACAAAGATATTTAAACATACTAACATATTTTGTGCAATGTTATAAATGCGAAAGTTTGTTTGTTTGTTACTTCTTCACGCAAAAACTGCTGAATCGATTTCATTAAATTTGGTACACACATAGAGGGTAACTTGGATTAATACATAGTATAGTTTTTTTCCGAAATAATGTAAATAATGTTAAACGCGGGCAACGCCGAGGGCAAAAGCTAGATTCTAATGCTTAAACAAACTAAATAGTTATGTTAAATAAATATATTGAAAAAAAAATGACTTCTTTGTTTTTATTACAAACTAGCAGTTTCACGCAGCATCGTCTGCGTAACTTGGCTTCTATTGCATCGATTTTAATGAAACAAAGCCTATGTCACTTAGGGATAATGTAGCATTCTAAGGGTGAAAGAAGTTTTGAAATCGGTCTAGTAGTTTCGGAGCCTATTCATTTCAAATAAACAAAAAATCAAACATTTTCTCTTTATAATATTAAATAAGTATCTTCACCCCCATATCCTCGAAGAGGTAGGCAGAGGTACAACCAAGGCACCCACAACTAGCCAGACACTAAGTCCCATAATGTGATAGGTGGCAAGCCTATCGCCAACCAAGCACATTTCCAACCCCGACCAACATTTTTTTATTAGAAAATTGGAAAAATCCAATTTTGGAATAATCCAATTTTTTATTAATATTAAATAAAATAAATATCCCTGGACAACAATTTACACAAATTGAATTTAACTCCAAAGTAAGCAAATTATATGCTTGTGTTATGAGTGTTAGTCAACGATACTATTACATAGAAATACTTAAATAGATACGAGATTAAATTAAACAAACACCCAGACCCGGAAATCCAGACATCTAAATGTTCATCACACAAATGTCTGCACCCGTCGGGAACCGAAACCGAGCCTCGCGGTTAGCCGATGTAGTTAGGCGTGTACGCTAGTCACTCGACCAACTACGCGACCAAACCATACCGAATTATTTCAAAATGAATTACCAAAATAGACCCTCTGGCAACACTAATTTAGATTGTAACTCAGGTAAATACTACAAAATCAATAACCTGTATGATAAATTAACATTAGATATGACCGTCAATAAATCAAGCTAACCGCTGAGCCAATCTAACTGCTAATAACTCGTCGGTATAGTGGGTTTCAACTGTAATTTCATCTCATATTACATTTTTTATTACATTCCCTAACCGTAGCCAAATATCAAAAATGCACAACATTAATATTCAAGTTTTCACTTGAGCTGGCACTGAGTGCAACCCGTCGTTTTTTTAAACTAACAACTTCATCGAACTTTAAATCAAACTACAAAAACTAACGTTTAAACTGTCGGAGCGGAATATCTACTATTACCGGAGATACAGCACGGTGAGATGTAACGAAAGGGCCTTCGTTACAACGAAGATTTTCTTGTAGATAAGAATAAATAATACAGTATTTCTAATATGATTAATTTCATTGCAGAATGTTGGGTGCGCAGGAGTTTGTTTCGCCGTTTCTTCTCCTGTCTGGCTAGGTTTGAAAACGGTGGTAGTTTACGGTAGATAGGGATAAATTAATTTACATTCTAAAAATTGTGTGTATTAATAAATAATCATGTAATCTCAAAACAAACAAAAGCAGTGTGTAAATAGTAAATCGTGAATAAATAATTTAAAACATATTAAAATATTTGCACACCACAAGTTGGTAGAATATATAGGAACGCTTAAATAATTTTGTAACATCTTTGTAACACTCATATTCCGCAAATAAATATTTTTTCTTTTTCTTTCTTTTTTTTTGAATGACTAACTTGTTGCTAATCTTACGATTTTTTACAACTTCACCGAACTTTGTGGGCCGAGCAGAGTGCTCAGCCCGAAAAAGGTCCTTGCAGTTTTCACGACCCAGTCGATCGTTATCGAGTGTTGCGGACCGGTATATAATTAAAATGCTCCAGTACCGGGTCACGATCTGACATTTGGGAAACACTGGTTTAGAAGATTTGGCATAAATCATGATCATTATACAGACATACAGTCAGCCAAAAATTCTAAAAATGATGAACCTGGCCGGTTTAAGTCGCCTGCGCCATGTTTTTCTAACATTTACAATATACATAATTCCGTCTTCCACAGTTTTATCATAAGTATAGATAATAGACTGTGTCAACAAGTACAATACTTATTAAAATCGTAATACTAAATTGTAGAATTTTTAGTTGCTGTTGTTTTATAAAATTTTATCTTTCATTCTTGTCTAATCTTAAGACGTTATCTAATAAGCTAAGCTATCTTTTATTAAATCATAATTTGCATTTTTAAATATCATAATCGTTTATATGCAAATCGATAAAACGATTGTCAAAATATTATTAATATGCTCGTAAAAAAGAAAATTTAAATAAATTAAATCCTGGAATACAAATGGAAAAGTCACCTCATTAATCCAGGGTCTATAACTTAGTATGGAGTATGGGCTGTTTTTTTGTCTGAAGTCTAAAATAAAATGGTCAAAAGGGACACTCGAGCTTAAACCAAAGCTCTTAATCCCTTGAATCAAAGTGGTCTGTATTATTTAACTTTACCCCTGATTCGCGGTCTCCTTTAATGTTGTTGATAAAAGCTAAAGGCTCGCGTTAAATAAATATTTTGATTTTGGCACTTCCTGTTTTATTTTTATGAATTCTCTGTCGTCTAGCGGTTCAGTTGTTGGACTTGACTGCATGAGGTCCCGGGTTCAATTCCCGGGTCGGGCAACAAAAAGAAAATTGGGTTTTCCAATTTTCTATTAAAAAAAATGTTGCTCGGGATAGGATATGTGCCCGGTTGGCGATGGGCTTGCCACCTATAACATTGTGAGACTTAGTATCTTCGGCTAGTCGTGGGTGCCCTGGTTGTGCCTCTGCCTACCTCTTCTGGGATATGGGCGTGAAGATACTAACTAAAAAAAATTATTGATTTGAACCCGAGATTTACCATCTTCCCACAAAACAAAACACATATTTAACTAAGCAACGTGTTAAACTAACGTTTAAAATTGATATTCATGCTGATCATGAAAGACGTAAATAATATTCTTGGTTGGAAATCTAATTTTGGACAATGTCAATATATGTGTGCAATGAGTGTTTAATATTTTTGTGAGACATTTTGTCCCTTGCTGACAACGCTTTCCCAGTTGAGCAACTGCTAACTAAAATTTAATAACTAAACTTACTAGAAGTTCTCGAAATTCAACCATAATACATTTTAGTTATAAGTTATCCAATATAAATAATTTAAATATAAATAAACAAATAATAAATAAATAAATATCCCTGGACAAATCACACAAATTGAATCTAACCCCAAAGTAAGCAAATCATATGCTTGTGTTATGGGTGTTAGTCAACAATACTAGTACATAGAAATACTTAAATAGATACCAGAATAAATTTAATAAACACCCAGACCCGGAAATGCAGACATCTAAATGTTTATCACACAAATGCCTGCCCCCGTCGGGAATCGAACCCGAGCCTCGCGGTTGGTCGATGTAGTTAGGCGAGTACGCTGCACTCGACCAACGAGGCGGTCAAAAAATGTTAAAGTTCTATTGTTACTAATCTTTATCTTTTTTATAAGAACGCCATCCTCATTTATCAAGATCAACTACTTCGTTTCTAAACATTTTGTATTACTATAACCCAGTGGCGTTCCCAGACTAAAACGCAAAATATCATGGTCATGTCGAAAATCGCACTTAAGCCTTGCTGATGATAAGTTAGGCATGTTCGGCAACCACTCGACTAACGAGGCTTTGAAACAAAATAAGGGTAATAGGGTCTTGTAATAATATTGAAGAGGCACTGGTTTCACAGGTGAGAATAACATTCGGGGACTTTCAGGTAAGACTAACATTGGTCGGAACTCTCAGAGAGAAAAACATTAGGAAGTGTTTATATTGATATCGAGGTTGGAATTAAAAATACAGTCTGTAACTCTACATCTGTAGTGACACTGTGAGTAATAAAATAATTTGTATATTGTTATTTTCACATAATGTCATTATCCGAGGGTGGTGTCAAGAATCTCCGAAACCGGCGTGTTTGTATGAAAAGGGTAAAGAAGGTGAAGGAAGCTAGACTAGTTTGTCAGGATCGTGAGGTCTGGCACTGGATACTCTCTGCCTACCCCGTAAGGGACTTGGCGTGAAGATATGTATGTACGTATGTTATTTTCACACAATGAGAAATGCGAATAAAAAACTTGTAGGTACACTATAACTGTTGCTAATAGAAAACACTTGGAAAAGAAAAAAAGTATCTTCACGCCCATATATGCCGAAGGCGTAGGCAGAGGCACAACCAGGGCACCCACGATTAGCCGAAGACACCAAGTCCCACAATGTGATAGGTGGCAAGCCTATCGACAACCGGGCACATTGTTTTTATTAGAAAAACGAAAATAAAAATTTTAAAATTTTTTCTCATGTCCGATCCGGTATGTATTAAGTTGTATGTATCACGTGTGTGTGTGTGTGTGTGTGTGTGTGTGTGTTTGTGTGTATGTTTGTGGGTGTGTGTATGTTTGTGTGTGTGTGTGTGTGTGTGCGCGCGTGTGTGTGTGTGTGTAAGTTTGTGGACGGATTTTGACATTTATTTGAAAGGTGACGTAAACACAATGGTTCTTAGCTACAGTTTATTTAGATCTGTAAATGCGTTCAAGGGCATCCGCACCTTTGCAGCTCATTGCATGGCTATTTATTTCACTTTCGAAAATGTTTGACTTCTAACAGATACAGCACTAACAAATGCTGGTACAATCGTGCTGGTCTGGATAATGCAGCTCGAAAATAGCAGATGTTACTTTGGAATGCCATTGCCGGTGCAATCTAGTAAACGTATCGCATTGGGACTACTTAGATTATCTTCTAATAATTTCTGATGATTAGGACTTTATGATAAAGACCTGACGAAAGACTTGGGACACTTTCTAGGTGTTTCTTGATCATATGTTTCTTCCAATCGAGATCCCTGGATCACATTTAGTCAAATTTTATAGAAACACCCAGAGCATACTAGAAATTGCGAAAGGCGGTCGCAAATTTGATTAGGAGAAATTTTGTCCCAAAGATATAAAATTTAAAAATCAACTAAAAAGAAGAAGAAACAAGAAATCTACTTAAAACTACGAGATATATTTTGCCAAACATAGAACGAAAAAAGCGGTTTCAAGGCTAGTAAACTTTTTTAATAGTAGACGCAAACATTTCCTCCAACAACAGAAGTCACCAATCAGATGGATGCTAATGAAGTGTTTGCCTAGAGCGCTCTTGACCTTTAATCCTCCTCTAACATCTATGGTGTCTTAAGCCCACGGTTACCTTTTATCATAACAGCTGTATTTTTGTTCGCTATCTTATCATATAAAAATGTAATAAACAAAGGTGCTTTGATTTTTATCAATTTTATATGATTCTATTATCTCTCAATCTTGATAAAACTGCAAAAAACGGATTTCAATTTCATCACCATGTCGTCTACAAATAAACACTAAAAAATATGCATCACTAGATGTTTGTCAGCTACTTCATAAGCTAAGTTTTTAGGATTCGTTTAGACAAAATGCCTGTGTTTAAGCTCTAATCATTATAAGAAGTTACGAGTACCTACCATCAAATCTCTTAATATCCCATACATTTGATCAAAGTTATGAAGTAGTTTCTTACATATTTTTGCAATCATAATTTTCTAATTGATTAAATATAACTCAGAAACAGCTTAACAGATTTTGGTCAAATATCCCATATGTTTAAACAAACTCTCTTGAGCAGTTTCTTACTTTCGCATTTATAATTTCATTATCGCTTTAATATAAATCAGACATTGGAGGTCTAATTTTCCGGCGTCAGGTTGGCAACGCACCTTTATCACCTTTAGTGTCTATCTTCTTTAGTGAATTTCTCTCCACCAGAAAATCCGTCTGCTTTATTGCCTTTCAATACCATAAAAAATTATCAGCTTCTTACTACTTGCAGTCGAAAAATATATTGTTAAAATGAATTCTGTATTGGACGAGAAATCCCATAATAAATATCTGAAAATATGTGTCGACGAATTGATAAACTTCTCCTTTTAAAATCGGTTAAATAGAGCATAATGTTTTAAATAAAAGCTTATAAAAATAAAAGAATAACCGAAAATGATGAAGGAGTACCATGTATAAAATAATCTATAACATATTAATACGTGATGCCGAAACTAAACTCCTTTTTACGATAAAGTTTGGCAGACTTATAGTTTATGTGTAGCAGAAGTGCAGAACGCTAATATTTTAATGATTACGTTTATAAAGTGTATTAATTCAAAAAATAAAACATTACCCACACTAACATGCATTTGACACACACAAATAAATATATTGATGATAACGATAAAAGATCTCAGATGGCGTACTAAAAAGTTTGGAAACAAAGTAGTTAGCCTTGAGAAATGAAGATGGCGTTCTTATCGACAAGATATTAAAATTTATTATGATCGACTTTTGACCAATGTTAATGTTAATGTTAAAGGTTAATAACTTAGATGCAATAAAACTGCAAAATACCTGACTTATATTTTTATAGCCTCTGTGGTCTAGCGGTCCTGGTATTGGACTTGACTTCACGAGGTCCCGGGTTCGAATCCCGGGTCGGGCAACAAAAATAAAATGTGGTTTTCCCAATTTTCTAATAAAAAAATGTTGCTCGGGATTGGATATGTGCCCGGTTGGCGATAGGCTTGCCACCTATCACATTGTCGGACTTAGTGTATTCGGCTAGTCGTGGGTGCCCTTGTTGTGCCTCTGCCTATAACCTTGGCGATTAGGGCGTGCTATTTGTTAATTCCTCTATCTTAAGATAGATCATGAGTCTAAGTTGGTCACATGCATTTGTTTTATGACGACTAGTTGTTAATAAATATACTATTAAGTTTAATTCAAAAATTAATCATATTATATTTCTTATGAAACTACCTAAGAATTTTATGACTTACCTTTAAAAAAATACCTATTCCTGCCGCCAAAATGACAGTTACAAGTTCGGCTCTGGCGAGTAAGGCAGTCGGTTGACTTGAACAAAGAAAGCCACTTAACTCCGTTTTATTTTGGCTGCAATCGAGTAACAAACATACAAAACAAAATTTGTCGAAATAGAATTGATAACCTCATTCTGGTGGGTTGCCATAAGCTCTTAAAACAATATTATTTCAATAATACTTATTGTCATCGGGGAAAGACAACCTGAATTCGCCGACACCAAAGGTAGTAATGGTGCGTTGCCAACCTGAGGCCGGGATGTTAGGCCTCGAGTAAAAGTAACTTTACCGGCTACCTTACCCTCCGAACCGGAACACGTTATGACGTTATGGCAGCAGAAATAAGTATGGCGGTGGTACCAATAAGGGCGAGTCGCTGCTAAACACTACCACCTAGTCAGATGTCACGGTCTTAGTGACGGTGAGCCTATGCTCGCCTTTTACGAGCTGCCTGGCAAAGAAAGCAGATGGTCTATTCTACAAAGAAGCCCGGACCAACACGGGGTAAAAAATGAAAAAAAAATGAACACGTATGACATAAAGTTGCATTTATAAGTCAACTTTTAGCAATATGGAAATAATACTGCTTCAAGCGTTCATGGTAGGGCCCCTGTTTCGAGTCGCACATAGACAACTCCTTAGGCGTAGCGCTAAGTTGGATTTCAAGATCAAGATATAAAATTCTCAATCGTTTATTCCTATTTCCTTGTTCATTGAAGACAGAATTTGACTACTTAATTTTCTAGAGCAGGGCCTACCTACCTACCCTAACTTATCTGTACTATGACACCCTGAGGAGGTGCTAATTTAACGACGCCCCTTAACCTACCTACTGTCAGAGGAGGGATCCTCTGACACTGAGTGGGTTATTGAGTGAGTATCAGAATATCCTCCGGATCAAATACTTGCCATTTATAGCACAAGCTCTGTTTTTACGACCCCTTTTAACCCAGCCCGAACCCGTGCACCAAATAAAGTTACCAGTTATAATAAGCACAAGTCTAGGAACTGGTTCCAAAACTCGGATAATTCAATCGACTCAGCCGCATTGACACGTATACCCCTGGGACAGTGGCACGACGCTCCAGGACGTCGCGGAGTACAGTTTGGGAAACCCTGCCCTAGAGAGTTAATTGTTAGGATCTAGTTGTAACCCGCGACTACGTACACACGTTGAAGTATAAGTCATAAAAAAATGTAGTAGCAAAAGCTATCTTAAATGTTGACCCGGGCTAAAAGCAACTACACAAATTTTGGTCAAAATCCGTTTATCAATTTTTGCGTAAAAAATGAAGACACAAACCGACAAGAAATTCAATAATATTTATTCGATTTTCATTTTTTATTTTTTTACAATACGTAAGAATAATTGCTTTTGAAAAATATTTCATGTACAGATTCAACTTTGATACTGTTTTAGTATAATTTAGTTAACCTGTGTCTTAAACTTAAACTATTGAGTACAATTAATTTATTTTAAAATATTCATTGCACAAATTAATGACCTCTGGTATATAAGTAATATTGTGGTCTAGCGCTCCATGGTCGGACTTGACTTCTTGAGGTCCCGGATTTGATCCTCGGGTTAGGCAATAAAAAAGTTGAAAATGTTAATTTTCAATTTTCTAATAAAATTAACACTGCCCAGGATTGTGCCCGGTTAGTGATAGGCTTGCCACCTATCACATTATGGAGTGAGTGTTTTCGGCTAGTCGTGAGTGCCCTGGATGTGCCTCTTAGGGCATAATGTAATGTAAGTTGGTAAAAAACACTTGATATTAAAAACAATATAAACTTTTATAAACAAAATTACAATAAATACACTACATACTAATCTCTATATCGCGTCAGCCCTGAATTGATTAAATTTTGTTAATTCTTTTTTTTGTTAGTTATTGTTAGGAGAACCTTATGATGAGGAAAACCGGGAAATTGCAGGGAAAATAGGAAAAACAATAGTTATTTTTTCCATACAAACTAATATTAGCCTTTAATATCAAGCGATACGATATTTGCTGGGTTGGCTAGTAAAGCTTAATAATGTAAAAGTAACCGAGTCCATTGTTTAACCGGATGTTTTAATTATTCATTAATGAAAGATTAATTATTAATACCTACGCTCAATTCAGAAATTGGAGAGAAATTAATCATTTTCATTTTCCTCTCAACCTGATACCATTCGAATAGAGCTTTGTGAAGTGCAAATAAAGCAATGGCGGTGCTGAGCGCATGATAATAGACCGAGTGAGCACTATTAAAAAACTTGCCTCATTGAGTACTCACTAATTCAAATACAGTTATAGTCGTAAAATTACTGAAACGTTAGTCAGCCGAATTAAAACCTGGCAGGTTTTATGATCTTAAAAAACCCAATCTAATTAGAAAAGCAGTCTCTTGAAAACGCCATTTTTTATATTTGGTAACAGTTTTGGTTAAACTACAAAAATTGATGTCGAAGGCAAAATGTGAGCAAGCGAGTTTAATGAAGGTAAAAAGCCTAACACACACTAACGAATGCCTACAGGCATTAAAAATTTTAGCATTTCCTAAAGTTCGTAGCAATACATCAAGCTGTGCTTTGTTAGTTTCTTTCGTACTAAACCTGCCATATTCCCCCTGCAAACACTATTTTTTTTTACATAGCTGTATTTTCTTTTTCAATGATAAATAAGTGTTTCAATTGGTTACTCGTTAAGGTAAGCTTTCCAATGGTGTCTGCCTCATCTACAATGTTTGCTGCGTTGGCCCGCGGCCAGCTTGGGATTGGTCGACACTGCGAGGACTGCTTTATAGCCGCCGGATTATTATATCACAAGAAGATTAACGTATAATCTTAATTACAAAGTATTTTCGTAGGTAATAAGAACATTTTGTGCTGAAAACATGGAGTGTAAAATAATGTTATTAGTAGAATACACACTTTCATAAAATTCTTATACAAATTAGGTCTTCTAATTTTTTACACTGCACCCCCACTAAAGCCCTTAAAGGTGCGCAAGCCAAAGAGGCTAAAATCGTTAATACTAAAGGTACCTTCTTCTACCCTTCCAAGTAGAATACGAAAATAAAGAGCACTGATTTTTATACTAAAATGGAATGTATGAATGTTTTTTTACAATATTTAGAACGTATTGGCAGAAAAAAGTAACGTTGGACTTTACAATTTGGTATTTTTTGAAGTGATAGGATAGCAAGTAACGCGCACGCGGCTCTCCTGAGAATAATTTGATAACCGTGGCCACCACAGACGTTGTAGGTGAGTCGTTGTATTGTGACCGAGGTGTTAGGCCAATTATTGAAGTCTACCGGCTATCCTACCCCCAGAACCGGAACATGACACTGTCATTACGGCGGCAGGAAGGTAAGATGGCCTTACCCCAAGGAGTTACAGCACCATTCTACTACCTTGTAAGTAAGTAAGTATCGTCACGCCCTTTTCCCCGAAGAGGAAGGCAGAGGCACAAAAAAGGCATCCACGACTAGCCGAAGACACTAAGTCCCACAATGTTTTTTTTATAGAAGAGGAGGCAAACGAGCAAGTGAGTCACCTGATGGAAAGTGATCACCTCCGCCCACGGACATCCGCAACACCAGGAGTATCACAGATGCGTTGCCGACCTTTAAGGAATGAGTACGCTCTTTTCTTGAATAGATGATAGATTTTTCTTTTTATTCCCGATTCGGGTATTGAACCCGGTACCTCAAGAAGTCAAGTACAACACCTGGACAAACATGGGGAACACGGAGATAGTATCATATTTTCTTGGCTACGTATAAGTTTTCCAGACTTCAAACAACTTTTCCCCCATATTGAGCCGGGCTCCTTTGCAGAACAGATCATCTGCCTTCCTGTCACGCAGTTCATAAATGCAAGCATAGGTATATAGTCACTCACACCGTGACATTTGACTAGTTGGTAGAGCTTAACAGCGATACGCCCGAATTGGTACCATCGCTTTACCTATTCCTGCCGCCATCACGTCAGCGTTTGACGTTGACGAGTTTCGGTTCGGAGGATAAGGTAGTCGGTAAATTTATTTTTGCTACAGGCCTAACATAACGGCCCAGGTTCGCAACGCACTATTATCACCTTTGGTGTCTCTAGTAGGCGGTGTGAATTTATTACCATCAGGAAATCCGTCTGCTTACTTGCCTTCCAGTATCATAAAAAGATAATGGCAGAGGTTACATTATGTTGGACTCCTACATATTTTTTGATGTAAGATAATCGATTAACCCATCATTTCTGATCCGATGTCAAACATTGATTTTTCATTTAAAACGTCGCACTTCCAAGGTTTGCCATCAAGTCTGGATCCGTTGAGTCAGATAAATCGAGAAAAAACTTAATTTACATATTGAAACCGAAGTCGGTTTTTTTGCAGTTATCACTATATATTGTAAATTTTATTACACCAAATTCTTATTAAATGTCTATTTAAATAAAAATCAAAGACACTTTCGTTATAATTGTATAACTCAAGAACAGACTCACTTATTCAAACCAAATGTTTAAGCTTTGTTTGGACTGTTTAGTAGATGGTTTATGTGAAGTTTGCACGAAATTGGTAAAGCAGTTCTTAATTTAACACAGTTTTTGTTTCAAATAAATTCAATAAATGGCATATCAATTTGTAAATGGGGATTTTGCTATCAAATTGAACCTTTTTTCAGATGGGGATTGTGCTGTCAAATTGAAACTTTTTATAGGGTTGACAGTAAAAGCATGTTGCTGTCATTCATGCAGTCATTTAAACAAGGAATATAAATACTCTTTAGCAAGAGCATTTAAATTTGGACGTGCTTCGATTAAAGCAGATTGTCAGCAATAATAATTTCTTTGTGTTTATATTTTTTGTTCAAACGTACTCTGTTTCTCAGTTTAAAATACCGAAAGGCTTTATATAGGCTTTACAGGCTTTATTTGATTTAAATTTTCGAATGCATTTACACAAACGGTAAGTTTTGAACTACTGAAGTGAATTATGCGTGAGTGATCCTTTATTTTAAAAATATGTTGTGTATCACTATTTATGTAGCAATTTGTTTTATTATTTTTTTAAGTTAATTTACCCCTTTCTGGGGCCGGCTAAGACCTTTTGTCCATGCTGCCACATCTTCCGTATTAATAAATTACTTCTAACTGTCGTAAGTAATTTTAGGTCATAAGTCATAAGTCATGTCAGGGTTTTGAGTAAAGCGGTGGCTTCGTTACTCGAGCTTGATTTATTCTTTTTAATAAACGGAAAAGTCTTTTTAATAAAAGAAGTCGCCTCTGTGGTCTAGCGGTTCGGTTGTTGGACTTGACTGCATGAGGTCCCGGGTTCGAATCCCGGGTCGGGCAACCAAAGAAAATTGGGTTTTTCCAATTTTCTAAAAAAAAAATGTTGCTCGGGATAGGATATGTGCCCGGTTGGCGATAGGCTTGCCACCTATCACATTGTGGGACTTAGTATCTTCGGCTAGTCGTGGGTACCCTGGTTGTGCCTCTGCCTACCTCTTTGGGGATAAGGGCGTGAAGATACTTTTAAACGGAAAAATGTTACTATCCAGACGAGCAAATATAGGTCGTTGAACGCGTAATGCCAATGATGTGGTATTACTAAGAAGATCACAGACTACAGATAAACGCCCACAAGCTAGTGCATCGCGGCGTGAACGTAATGCACGAAATAGATCAGTAGGGTTACTCTCGAATCTTTATTGATGCAATATTGGAAATTGGAATCGGATATGTTATTTTAGGTACACTTGAACACAGTACTAGCAAATTATTCAAGTTTCACCACATAGTCGCTTCCCCTGTCTCTATGTCCCTTTGTATGCTTAAATTTTTAAAACTACGCAACGGATTTTGATGTGGCTTTCTTTAATCGATAAAATGATTGAAGAGGGAGGTTTATATGTATATTTCATAAAAATGCGAAACCATTATACATATATTAATATGTGAATAAAAAACTTTGGACCCCTTTTTACGAAAATTGCGCTGACGCTGCGCTGAGCGTCTGAGTATGAAATTTAGTACACTTATAGTTTATTTGCAGGAGAAGTGCAGAACGCTAATATTTTTAATAATAATATTAATAAAGTTTATTAATTAAAAAAATAAAACATTACACGCACTACCATGCATTTGACACACACAAACAAATATATTGATGAAAAATGATAAAAGATCACAGATGGCGCACTAACTGATCATAAAGTTTGGAAACATAGTAGTTGGTCTTGGGATATGAAGATGGCGCTGTTATCAACAAGATATTAAAATTTGTTATGGTCGAATTTCGACCAATGGGCGACCACTAATATTTATTAGTTTTTGGGGCATCTCAATAGTCGATGCACTTTTTGATTTATATTCAACAATGCAAATCGGCATTTTAAATGTCTTGTTTTGGTGATACTAAAATTACACACACATACATACATATCTTCACGCCAAGTCCCTTACGGGGTAGGCAGAGAGTATCGAGTTCCAGACCTCACGATCCTGACAAACCTGTCTTGCTTCTTTCACATTCATAACCCTTTTCATACAAACACGCCGGTTTCGGAGACTCTTGACACTAAAATTATTAGAAATCATTTCGTGCTGACGTTTAAGATAAATACTTCAACAGGATTGTCTGACGTTTAAATCAATCTGAATCATGAAGTAAAAATTAAACAATAAAAATGTTTTGGATTAAGTTTTAAAATAGCAAGCAATTAATAAAATATTTTTTTGTTTGAATAAATAATTTGATGATCCAATTTTTTTTAACATTCCACTTTATACGTAGCGAAGCACGTACTAGGCAGCTAGTCCTAATAATCCTACTAATATAAATGCGAACGTTTGTATGTTTGATAGTTCTTCACGCGAAAATTGCTTAATAGATTTTCATGAAATTTGGCACCCAAATAGAGAATAACATAGACTATCATATAGGATTGGTGTTGTCCCGAAAAAATGTTTCTGTGGGACCATTAACCACGCCGGCAACGACGCGTGCAAAAGCTAGTATTATAAATGCGAAAGTTTGTATGTATGTATGGACGTTTCTTACTCTTTCACGCTCGAATGGCTGAACGGATTTGTTTGAAATTTGAAACACAGATAGAATGTGACCTGAAATAACATATATACTTCTAATCCCGATCACACAATGGGTTCCTGTAAGAACGCGGGCAAAGCCGCAGACAACAGCTAGTGCAACATAAAATTGAACGAGAACATAAAGAAGTTACCCAAACAAACTCATCGAGTGTTGGAACTCGTAGAAGTGAGTTGCGAATTTCCTAGTTATTCTAATCACGTCCACAGAGCGACGACGCGTCCGGAACAAAATAAATCAACTGGCAGACAATGTGCCGGGTCTCGGTACTGGCAACATTGGCGGTTCAAGATTTACAGTTTGGATGCTTTGCTATCCATGGAGTTTTCGTCCGAATTAAATTTGAACTGCATTTATTTGAAGTGTTATTTTTATTTAAGATTGGCAGCTCCGGCGAACAGAGATTATGAAATATGAAATGTTGTTGTTTTAATATTTTTTTTTGTAAATGCTTTCATTTAAAATTAATTAATTTTGTTGTTTGTCAGCAAGGTATATCTTTTGTAACTGTATTTTGAGATATACTCCACCGAATGAGCTGAAATTTGGTATACAAACAAAGTGGTACTTCAGTAAGTACCCGGGGAGACCAAGGCTGACATTTCACGATCAGATCAATCGGATATTATCCGAGGGTGGTGTCAAGAGTCTCCGAAAAGTTTGTATGAAAAGGGTTATGAATGTGAAGGAAGCAAAACAGGTTTGTCAGGATCGTGAGGTCTGGCACTCGATACTCTCTGCCTACCCCGTAAGGGACTTGGCGTGAAGATATGTATGTATGTATGGTACTTCAGTATACAGTATTCTATCTTCATTTGCCTCTGTGGTTTAGCAGTCCAGGTACTGGACTTGACTTCATAAGGTCCCGCGTTCGATTCCCAGACCAGGCAACAAAAAGGAAATGTAATTTTTCCAATTTTCTAAGAAAAGATGTTGCTCGAGATTGGATATGTGCCCGGTTGGCGATAGGCTTGCCACCTATCACATAGTGGGACTTAGTGTCTTCTGCTAGTCGTGGGTGACTTGGTTGTATATCTGCCTACTACTTCGGGGATATGGGCGTAAAGTTACATTTTATATATAATATTAAGAACGATCAAGCCTTTTGTGAAACTTAACAAAATACCAGAAAGTGTAAAATAACGGCTAGCCCATGCCAAAACCAATGATTTCCAGCGTAGAATTACCCGAAATATCGTTGATTCATCATATAGTCAAATTTAATATTCCAGTTTGTCCGAGTAACTCTTCTACTCGTCAGAGTAAGTTGATCAGCAGAATGAGCGTTGTCCCTTGGGATAAAATGATAGAAACAGTTTGTTTACAGTAAGAAATTTTGCATACAAAGTAAATTTGACATTCGTATTATATATTTACGTTCAAACAGTTTCACAATTATTATGTTATAGGTAAGTAAATGTTTTTAAAAGTTAAAATTGGTATAGAAATAGACACTGAGGACTGATCTATGAAATAGGAACCGTCTCTAGTACATTGTCTCGTTACAATTCAATGGCTTTCCGATTTAAGCTCCTAATGTGATA
Source organism: Calephelis virginiensis (assembly GCA_002245475.1). NCBI lineage: Eukaryota > Metazoa > Arthropoda > Insecta > Lepidoptera > Riodinidae > Calephelis > Calephelis virginiensis. Next base: position 99,586 of record NJDC01003239.1, read on the forward strand.
TCAGCAAAAAAAAAAAGTATCTTCACGCCCATATCCCTGAAGTGGTAGGCAGATAGACAACCGAGGCACCCACGACTAGCCGAAGACACTAAGTCCCACAATGTGATAGGTGGCAAGCCTATCGCCAACCGGGCACATTTCCAATCCCGACCAAAATTTTTTTTATTATAAAATTGGAAAAATCCAATTTTCTTTTTGTTGGCCGACCCGGGATTCGAACCCGGGACCTCAAAAAAATAATATGAAAAAAGTTAGACTTTTCCGATATGTTGACGTTGTAATTTCAACCAATTTAATTAAAAACTCAACTAATGATGCACCCAAACCTTCCTCATAAATAACTATCTTTTGTGAAAACGGTAACAATAATTGTTCAGTAATTTTTAAGTTTATTGTAAATTCGCAAGCTGACACGAACTCGACGATGATTTTTATTTATTGTTATATACTCATTGTATACTATAATATTATACTGTACTGGTACTATTGTGTAGCTGTGTATAATTAAAATTTTACAGCGCTTATGTCATACATTTGGGTCTATATGCTATTGTATGACTTATGGTTCCGTAGCCAAAGAGTGAAAACTGTTACTAAGCCTCCGCTGTCTGTCTGTCTGCAGGCTGTACCTTATAAACCATGATAGCTAAAAAGCTGAAATTTTCATAAATAATGTATTTCCGTTGCCACTATAACAACAAATACTAAAAATTAAAAAAATATATTAAGGGGGTTCCCATACAAAACATGTTTTTTTCATATTTTTTTGCTCAATATTAAAAACGGTAATAAGCACACGTTTTAAATGTTCACAGAATATTTACTTGTATAATACATTTCAAAATAAATAATTAAATAACAATAAAGTAAATATTAAAGGGGGCTCCCATACAACAAACGTTATTTTTAAAATATTTTTACTCGATCTTAATAAATAGGTAGAATCTTAATTATTTGAAAACCAAGAGTAAACTTTCACGAATTAATATAATATTTAAAACAGACTAAAAATTAGTATACCTACAACAAACGTGATTTTCCGTTATAAATAATAGTACGGAACCCTTCGTGAGCGAGTACGACTCGCACTTGGTCGGTTTTTTTTGAGATTTGGTGCACCATATCATTTTATTCCGAAAATGTGTGATTTTACGCTCCAGATATTAGAAAAGGGCTCCAAATACACAGCGATACGTTATCTAAGGCCACGATATGTTAATGTGTCAAAGCTCTAGATTGAAGCCTTTGTGTAGAGATCACTTAGGTCAGTCGTCACGTACGAGCTCCAATAAATCCAAGCAATCTGTGATAAAATAATTCGTACTTTGACGATTGTTTTGAATATTTTTCATTCTTATAATTAAATCGGTAATTTCTAAACTTTTTTAACAAAATTATATTTTTTCAGGAACCAATAAAAACTATTTCATGTCCAAATAATAAATTTTGACGGGCTTTTTAATGTTTAATTTAGTATTTGTAATAATAGTAGTAATAGTAAATAGTAATGTAATAAAAGTAAGTTATTATATATAAGTATAGTATATAGTATATAAGTAACCTGAACAATTTATAATTAAATTATTAACATTTTTAACACCTGAAGCAAAGCAAGGGGTATTATAAGTTTATAAAGTTTGATGTGTTGCTGTCTGTGTGTGTCTATCTGTGAAATCATAAATTTTTAAATTAATAGACCGAATTTGAGGCGAACTTATATATTTGAAAGTTGATGTAAGCAAGATGGTTCTTAGCTACATAACAGCCAAGTTTTATCAGGGGTTATTGAAAATTTCTTATTTTATCTTCACGCCCATATCCCCGAAGAGGTAGGCAGAGACACAACCAGGGCACCTACGACTAGCCGAAGACACTAAGTCCCACAATGTGATAGGCAGCAAGCCTATCGCCAACCGGGCGCATTACCAATCCCGAACAACTTTTTTTTATTAGAAAATTGAAAAAATCCAATTTTCTTTTTGTTGCCCGACCCGGGATTCGAACCCGGGACCTCATGCAGTCAAGTCCAACAATTGAACCGCTTATTTTATGATTATCCTTTACTTCGAAGATAGGTATTGCGATTGAAGTCGATTTATGAATTTACTGTGCTCAAAATATTTGTGAAATAAATAACGGACATTCGACTAAAACTATAAAATTAACGTTATCTGTATAACCGGCGCATTGGCCAGATAAACATTGGCGTAATGGCTGCCATGAGCTTTGTGTAAAAACATATGTAACCAGTTGCATTCTGCCCGCATTATGTATATAATATGATAATATAGAGAACTAGCGGCCCTCGCCAGCTTTACAAGGTTATGAAATATACATATAAACCCTGCTCTTCAATCACTTTCTCTTTAAAAAAAAACCGCATCAAAATCCGTTGCGTAGTTTTAAAGATTTAAGCATACAAAGGGAGACAGGGACAGAGGAAGCGACTTTGTTTTATACTATGCAGTGATTAACCTTTGCCCCTCTGAGGAGCCACGCCAGGCAGAAGGGCAGATGGTTTATTCTATAATGGGCGCTCGCACCAATACGGGGAAAAATTCTGCGTTGATATGATTGTGTTACTGAAATAACATTTGAATATGAGTTCAAAGTATTATCATTTCGATGAGTGAGATCTACAACTGTGCGATTCCAAAGATATTTTTACCCCGCACACCACCTTTATGAAATCAGTTACTGAGGGTGCTATTCCCAAACCATTATGACTTAGGAACCTTCAAGAAAAGAGGGTACTCAATCCTTAAAGGTCGGCAACGCATCTGTGATACTTTTGGTGTTGCGGATATCTTAGGGCGGCGTTGATCAGTTTCCAACAGGTGACCCACTTGCTCGTTTGTCTTCTATTGTATAAAAAATAATAATATACCCACAAAGCGTTACGCTAAAGCTCCAGGGGGGTGATTATGTATGTCACTTGACAACTCAAACTGGAAAAATGTACATCAAATGACGCCATTTGTGTTTGCTATCTCTGCTGTATTTCTGTTGGTCACTGGAGATAGCAAATAAAAAATAAATTTTGAGTTAGCAATTGAGATACGTAATCAGCCCCCTAACGTCGTCACGGTAATGTCATGTACAGAAGTCTAACTCGGCTCTGTTTTTGAAATAAATACCTACAGCCGAGCGGTACGTCAACGCGCGATAGGGCTATGCGCCTTTAGTGTTATTACTACATCTGCCTCTTTGTATTTCGTGGTCATAAATATTGTATTTTTTGGAAAACAAATAAAAATCGTTTAATACATACGTAGTACATGTTCTATTTGACACTCTCCACTCCTTGTGGAAAGAATGACATATGAAAGATTGACAAAGCAGATATACAATGCCAATGTGGATGGATGTAGGTACCCGGGGAGACCAAGGTTGACATTTCACGCTCAGATCACTCGCATTTTATCCGAGGGTGGTGTCAAGAGTTTGCGAAACCGGCGTGTTTGAATAAGAAAGGTAGTGAATTTAAAGGAAGCCAGACAGGTTTGTCAGGATCGTGAGGTCTGACATTAGTTACTCTCTGCCTGACTCGTACGGGACTTGGCGTGAAGATATTATGTATGTATGTAGTGCATGTTCGAATAAATGTGGTGTTTCTGGTTATAACATTTCAAAAAAATCAATCCTTAATAGCTCAATTGAAGCCCACAACAGCACAATATAGTACATAATTGCTTATGCCATATTAAGTAAATACTTTGACTTATTAACCCTTTAGCACCCCGTGGACAAATGCTTCCTACATAGACTTTTTGATGCCGTAGCCAGGTTTTGCTAGTAGAAAGTACACAATGTGTCAAAATTTAATCATAATACCTATATACTCTGTGGTTCCAAATTTGCAAACTCTGTGTATCCGAACGTATGTGACATTGGCAGCAATTTGAGTTTCGAGTGTTTGAAAAAGCTACAAACATTCGTTTATTATAAATACTATATATTAATCACAAAAAGGGTAGTATCTACCTAGGCAATGGGATTATGTTATCTTACATTTTAGGCATTTCAGTCTTTTTGAAAGATTTTTTTTGATAAGGAATCATACTGGGCGCTATTCAAAGCTTAAGTCAATATATAACATTCCATTTCTTGAAGCAGTTCTGCGGAGTCTGTTTAAGGGTTAAACCAAAACAACCTTCGCAAATAGCACGCTTGAGTTTTGGCGCCATCGAGAGAAAAGATGGTCAAAGTTTTTTTAATTATTGAATTTCGTGTTCATATTGAGTGAAATTTGTAAATTTTAGTGGCATTTTGTATAATTTTGCACAAATGAAATAATCATGAAGAAATTACCGTATCGTATATTTCCTCGTTGCCGCCAAATCTCACTACATGAGCTTGAGTAATGAGGCTACCGCTTTACCTAAGACCCTGATGACTTATTGACAACTAATTATAATTGAATCCCGATTTTGGTAAATTTGATGCAAATTTCTACTTGACTAATGGCAAAATACTAACGTGAATGCCAAAACATAAAGAAAGAAAAAAAAAAAGAATAGCACGCTTAACTATTGGTTTCAAAATTGAAGTTTAAAGTAAGTGGTTTTTTGTATGCAATATGAGTGTGAAGTACCTTTACTACGAAAAACAGTTGAAACGTGAATCACAGATAATGGCAAACCAGAAAGGTATTTTTTTTGCTAAAATTTGTTAGGTACAATGTATTGTGCAGTTTGCTTTATTGTTTCATTATTAATTTTTCATCTTGTAAAATATGTTTAACGATAATACTGCCATTTGCATATTTTATTTTATCACATTTTTGTATGTTATATTTGCTTTCATATTGTACAGTAAAGAATATATTTTTTGCGTAAAGAATACTACATTTTCAGAGATACGAAAATAATTTATAGATTGGATTATGGAAAACTGAATACATTTTCTACCATTTTATACTGTTTATTTTTATTCCTCAAACACATATACTTGAACTAGCTGTTGCCCACGTGGTTAATGGTTCCACAGGAACATTTTCTCGGAATAAAAACTATCCTATGTGTTAATACAAGTTACTCTGTGTGTGCTAAATTTCATGAAAATCGGTTCAGCAGTTTTTGCGTGAAGGAGTAACATTCAAATATAAACACTTTCACATTTATAATATTAGTAGGATGTTTACCGATAATTTTAAACTTAAATTTAGAGAAATGTATCAATGCCTTCCATACTCCAATAACCATAGTGTTGTTATTGACATGTTCCTATTTATTGGGGTATGGTATCCTATAAACTTACATTACGTTAACAAAATTTAGTGTCTATAGGTAACACGTACTTCTTACCAGCGGGAAATCTGTCTGTTTGACTTTTGATGTCAAAAGTCACAATACAAACAAAGAAACATAAAAGTTCTTTAGCTGAACTTCTATCAGATGAGATTTGAAATTTAGCGCTTTTGAGAGATACGGATATCTTGTGGAAATGCACTAGCCGCATTTACAACAGTGAGATCTAAGAGAAAGTGGGTACAGTAATAAAAAACGTTTTGTTGAGTATTTTGAAAGAATGGCAGATGAAAAATTGACAAAACCGGTATACGATGCGAATGCGAATGGTTTAGGCACTCCGGAAGACCTCGATTTTTTGGGTTGGGAACAAATTGGGTTTTGTTTGATATTAGTGTAAAGGGTCTCCGAAACCGGTCTATTTTTATGAAAAGAGCAATAAAATATATGGAAGAACTAGACAGGTTTTTAGGAATTGCGTTACTTAATACTCGATACTCTCCGCCTACTCTGGATGGGACTTGGCGTGGATTTTTCGCGTGTTGATCCGGGTTCCTTTATTCCAGGTAGCTTGTAAAAGGCGAGCTTAGGCTTACCGTCACTAACACCGTGACATCTGATTAGGTGGTGGATTTTCGCAGTGACTCACCAGGATTAGTACCACCGCCTTATCTATTCCTGTCGCCATAACGTCAGTGCTTGCTTTTGACGTGTTCCGGTTCAGAGGATAAGATAGCCGATAAAATTAATTTTTGCTTAAGGCCTTATACATTGGCCTCTGGTTGGCAACGCACTATTACTATTTTGATGTCTCTAGGCATTGTCAATTATTGTCCATCAGGAATTCCGTCTACTTGTTCCATTGTCATAAAAAGTATGTATTATATGTATATATGAACTTTGCTATAGCTACAGAATATTAAACCATTTCAACAAATTTTATATCTATTGAATCGTCAACATACTAGTAAACATTGAATTCAATTCCAGAACATAAATCTTCACCGCTTGAGCAAGAGCTATCAAAAGTTTACCTAACCGCTCGTACCTTCCATGTTACTATCAGTTAAAAGTTAATTTGTTTATCCCAGAAACGGGAAATCTGTTTTCGTATAAGACTAGCTGGGCCGACAGACCTCCTGTCCTATGATTTTTTATTTTTGATTTTTGAAACTTCTTCAGCGGCGTTGCGCACTTTTTTGAAATGGCTAAAAACTTCTAAACTCGCGTCAGGACACGTGACCTAAAATTTCGTGTAAGACGGCGCAGGGCACTTGCGCGAATGTTCGTGTTGTCATGTTTGTGTACGATAGCGTAATAAATGAATATTGTATTCTGCCACATAAATGATAGTACTTTCATACTGATAATTAAAGCAATTCGTGCAAAATAATTCCCTAATCATTCCAAAAAAAATGGACAACGTTAATATTCAAGTTTTCACTTCTGCCGGCACTCCCGGAGTGCAACCCGTCGTTCTTTTTACATGAACCTTCTCTACTTCTCTTACTAACACAAAAAGAAAATTAGTGAGATTGGTACATACATACGTACATGTGTTCAACGGCCAAGAGAAATAGGAATTTATTTTTGTATATAAGACCAACCGACCCGGCGAATTTTGTACTGCCTGCCACCGATATTACTGTTCTATACTATTGTCACTTAAATTTTCCCAGATTTTTTCTTATACTGAACCTACTGAAAATAATAATTAGCAAAATTGCTCTATACGGTCACGTAGGATGCGATGATCTACTAATATCTCGATTTCCAAACAAATTTGCATTTTTTTTATTGTTTTTACAAATTTTAAAGAAAGAAAAGATATCAGTCGAGACAGGATTAGAACCTGTACCCTTTCGTCTCAAGCCGACGAATGTCCTAATCATTTGCTACTGAAGATTCAAATCCTATGGCGAAAATTTTTATCACACCATCGTAATAGCATATATAAAAAAGTTCATAACATACACGCAATTCAACACAAATTCAAAAAAAAATTTGTATTCGTAGATACAGTTGCTTGTTACTGAAAAAAATCGCATCGAAATTGGACCATTCCTTTAAAAATTACGACGCCACCAACATAAACACATACACACACTGATAGCCACGTCAAACTTCTAACACCTTTTTCCAGACGGGTATTTATAAAATTGAGTTATAATTGAATTTATAAGCCACACGTTTGTGAAGTTTTCATTAGTTATCTTACTGAAATTGGTCGTTACAAAATAACCCAAAAAGTTCCCATATGTTCGGCTCACAAAAAAAGAAGTTAAGAAGTAATACCGAACAGTAAATCCGTGAAACGGGGCGCTCGTAAGTCGTTACGGCCACGCGGCTGTCAAACGTTTACGGCCCGTAAACCGCACGTTATTCATGTAGAGACACTTAATTGATTTTTTATTCGAGTTACAACGGAACGGTTGATTTGGCGAATTTAACCCAAAAAAAGGAAAAATGAAGTAGAAGAAGTAAAGTAACTTCACGCCCATATTCCCGAAGAAGTTGGCAGAGGCACAACCAGGGCACCCACGACTAGCCGAAGATACTAAGTCCCACAATGTGATAGGTGGCAAGCCTATCGTCAACCGGGCACATGTCCTATCCCGAGCAACATTTTTTTTATTAGAAAGTTAGAAAACCCAATTTTCGTTTCGTTGCCCGCTTGGTTGTACCTCTATCTATCTCTTCGGGGATATGGGCGTGAAGATACAGTTACTCAGTCCTATACTAGGTTCCACCCACGGTTCGCCCGGCTGCCAAATTATACAAAATCTTTAGAAATTGTAGCCTATGTGTCATTTAGCATATTAGAAACTATATTAATGTGAAGTTTATAGGTAGACCATCATCCATCGTAAGGATCTTTTCAAACTTTCACATTCGAAATATAGTATAGTATATAGTATATAGTATAACTTTGAACGTATCTTAGTTGGGCTTAGGTTTAACAAGGTCTCTTTTCCATTCCTGTCTCTTATCATAGTAGAAAGAAGACATATCTACGCAGGCATACTTATACAAGTTACCCTAGGATAATAATAATAGTTAAACGATCGTTATAGAATACGAGGTACCAAATCTTTGGCTGGGGTTCTTTAGGCTAAATCATAATGCATTTACCGATTTAGGAGAGAAACTTAAGATAGCAAGAAGATACTCTTACTGTAGTTATTAATATCCTTACAATTTTATTTTCCTTCTCAAAAACGACATATCAAAAGCCGATCGTTACCGTAAAACGGGCATAAAAAATATGTGAGCCGTCTCGGGACGCCTGGCAAATGTGAAACATCGATATTATTTTGTAAAAGTAAAATGCAGATCGTGATAGGACATAGACATACTATTTTAGATATCGTATATCGTCGATTACGACTGTATACCTATATATACCATTATATAGTAGGCATGCCGTGGCGACGCTTCGCCAAGCCAGAAATCGCTTTCACGTGCGGCTATAGATGTTTCACATCAAAAATAAAAAAATACAATAAAAGTGATGTCAGCATCTTTTTGGATTAAGTTAATAGGTACTCGTAAAGAGCGTGAACACCTGAATGTCGTAACTAGGGTACATACAGGGTTTCCCAAGCTTTTCAAATAACGGAACCTCTGCACAATAACTTTCATTTAATGGAACACCAGATTTAAGGATAGCGACCATTTGGACTGGCCGGGACGGGCGCATCCGCCTAGATCGCTTGCATACATTTTGTATGGAGCAACGCCACTTTCTATACTTGACGATTTTAACGTCGAGGGGCCTCTCTATTTCGTTGCTATCCTTTGGTAATGAATAACAATAATTCGCCAAAGCGATGGCCCGCATTAGTGGGCTTTGCGATGCACCCCGATCCTTAAATGATTATAAATTAAAATATTTTTTTTTGTTAAAAATTAAAATTATATCGAAACACTTTAGTATTAACCCCTGTCGGAAAAAGAGGTGTTATAAGTTTAACGTTTCTGTGTGTGCGCATATGTTTGCGTATATGTGTGTGTGTGCGGAATTTTTGTTCGAAAACTGAAGTTGTTCAGATGATTTTTACCTTCATTACATGTAGATTGGTTGGCGTTTTTTGAAAATTTTTAATGTTAACGTTTTTTCCATGTTTTTATTCTCATGCCAAATATATTATCGATATGTGTTCCACGCCAAAAATATATATTATATTTTACACACTTGTAACAGGATTTTAAATTTATTTATTTAATTCTTTATTGTACACAATTTATGACATAAAACAAGGACAGTGATAAACAGAAATGCACAAAAGGTGGACTTATCTCTAGGTCTACAGATTTCTTCCAGCCAACCCTAAAAATTAGAATCT